>JAMKCH010035660.1:0-83606 GCA_023653785.1 Ophioderma brevispina
AGTTTGGTAATTAAGGGCGATCTGTGGGCAAGAAAATGTCGGGATGTCTGACTGACATGTAAGAATGCTCACTGTCGCGTCAACGACCTAGAGGGCAATAAATCTCCTTGTCCTGATGGAATTCTACCTGTTTTCTTAAAATCATGTAAGTGTTTGAACTTTCCCCTTCTTGGACTTATGCAATGGCATGCTTTTCTAAAGTGTATCCAAAGTCTTGGAAATTAGCTAATTTTGCTCCTATTTATAAAAGGTTCTGCAGCCAAAAGAATTCTCCCTCAAGTTACCGTCATGTGTCTTTGACATCTGTCCTTGGTGAAAATCTGAGAGAAACTTGTTTTGTTAACTCGATTTGATGGTCAATATTGAGGATAATAATATCTTTGATGACAATCAATTTGGTTTCAGACAAGGCAAATTGGTGAACAACTGTGGTTGTCTAAATTCCTTTCATATTATTGGTGAAGCCCTTGACGGGCGTGACTGTCGCCTGGTTGACACTGTTTTTTCTTGATTTTAGCTCTGCTTTTGATAAAGTGGACCACAATATCTTAACTTAAGACAGACTTCATGCTTGTGGTCGCAGAGGATCTCTTCTTTACTGGATTCAGAATTTTTCCTCATGTAAAGGCAGGTTAAAAGCAGCAGAGGTGATTTACAAATGTTGAATATCTCTGAAGTGGACGAAGTGTACTTCTGGAGTTCCCCAGGGTATGCTGGGTCCCTGTTCCTCTTCCTTTTATTTGTTTCTGTATCAACTTGAACCTTCTTCTCCTATATTTCATTTGCTGACGATCATTACGTTGGTGAGACCCATTTCGTAATCTCATTGATCGGTCAGATCTACAAATTGATCTTGTATAAACTGTATTCTTGGACAGCCAAGAACAAGCTTCCACTTAATCCACTTAATGCCTCTAAATGTGTGTGTTATGCATTTCTCTAGATCTAAGATTTGTGCCATTGGATTACTCTTTGGGTGGAGATACGCTACAGTCCTTGATGATTTTAAATTATTTGCTTAGTTTTCTTCAAATCTTTGCCTTTTCTTACACATTTTGATTCCCCGTGGCAATAAACTCTCACGTCTTGTTGGTTTTATCATCATATGTACTAGAATATGCACTTCTCTCTCTGCTTAATTGCACTATCCAAAGCGCTTGTCCTTCCTCATCTGGTTGACTGTGCTGTTGTTTGGGTTCCATTTGAATATTTTCTTTTCCTTTATTCAAAGGCTTGAGAAACTTCAAAGGAAAATAACTCGTATGCTAATGTTCAGGAAAAGGTCTTGGTCTGATCATGGTCAACATGTTCGATCTTGATAGGTTTGTCTGAATTTGGCCTTATTAAAGTTGATGACTTTTAAGTTTCAAAGCTGCAATTTGCTTCCGACTTCTCAACGGCATGGTCCAACCTCTTTCATGTATTTCTTATCGTAGAATGTGTTGTGAATAGAAATATATTTCTTCAACTGGCGTGCACTGACTATCTTTTCTCACTTCTGTATTTGTTGCCTTTCCTTCCTATACGATGGGGAAAGTATTCCTGTTGATATCCGTAATGCTAATTCTTTATATCAATTCAAGTCATTATGTAGCTACATTTTCTTATTACCTGATGTTTATTGTCACTTTGCTTATTTTCATCTGCAAATGTATTTTGCTATAATTATTTGTGTATGCATTATAAAGTCTTTATTTTGCACTGGAAAGAAATCCACATCACTGTGTTTTGGACGTGTAGCCCATTTTTCTTTCCCGAGTTCTATTTTGCCTCATGCTTAATTAGTAACTCAAATAAATATTATTCTTATATTATATTTTGAATAATAAAAATGACTCAAGCTCATACTGAAGAACAGTAGTCATTTATTGATATATTCAACACACTACGATTTGAAAAATGTCTGATTGTGTGATGCTAATACTGTACGTTCTTCACTCGAGTTTCAGTTGAATCAGAAATGATATAGTTGTGGTCATTTGAAGTTGTATCTTTTTATTATCTTAATCTTTAAAGAAACCTGTGAGGTTTTTTTTTTCAATCGGAACGGTATTGCCTTCAAACTGTCCCTGAATATTACATCAGTCATTAAAGGTGCAACGAGAGATTTTGGAGTTCCCATAATATTGTGTCATATGTAGTGATTTCGTATAGATAAGACCCCCGATAGATTTCTTACCTTGTCTTTGCTTTCAGAAATGCCTTGAAAGTGAAAACAAAAGGCAATTTCATTTGCTTAATTTCAATATAATTTTATTTTTTAGATGTTTCAAATTTATTTGCTCCTCTACGAAATTAAGAAATTTAACAATTTTTGTACCAAAGAAATACTTTTCAGCTTAATCTTTTCACATGGGGACATTTTTGACAAACAGCTTTACATTGGTGCAAAAATCAGAATTTTCATATTTTTAGGGACACCTGTTATGTGAAATCTCTCGTTGCTATTGTGGACTGTACATCCAAAGAGGGCCTTAGTCCCGACTCTCAAGATAATTTTATTGAAGCAGGCTAGAGATTTAAATTTAAAGCAAGTTTTACAGTCTGACCTTTGGCAGGTTAAAAAATCATTGTGGTGATGGTACAATGATAAACAATATTTGTTTTTAAAGCATAGCTGATTTGACACTTCACACAAGGGAGACAAATGCAGTGCCCAAATGTCTCCTGATGAACTTTGAGTTGACTTGAAAGAAATGTGAGATATGAAAATGTACAAGTGCGGTTAACTAAAGGTCACTTTTGCAAACTGTATACACGCCAAGTTTTCTCGGGATTTTAGAATAAAGCACTCAATGAGTCAATGTCTAGGCGACCCGGTAGCAAGATGTAGCTCGTGACTCCGCCCGAGGAGCATGGGTAATTTATATTATTAAGGTTCAAGAATAACTCATTAATTGACGTGTGTTCCATACAGTCTCATGCCTGGGGGGGGGGGGGTTAACCCATTCGAGTTGTCCAAAAACGTGGTACGCAAAACAATATGATAATAACACTAATAAAGTTTGTAGAATGTAATCTATCAAATGCTTTTTATTTCGTCAAAATTGGACAGTTAAGGTTCCCGAGATACGGTCGATCAAAGTGAAACAGTGTATGCAAAAGTTGCTAAAAATGTGCGATTTCCTATACTTTTATGTGTAAAAATTTTCAAGTGGTGATTTTTAAGTTTTTTTTTTTAAAGCATTGATTATAGACTTTGGCTAGATTATTTCCATAGAGATAGATTAATAAACGTCTAGAGATCGGACTGCCATCTTGATTCAACGAGCTCACTGGCGGACGCTTAAATGAGTACCGCCCAAGCCCATTATACCTAAAACTTACAGCATAGAAAAATGCACTTTCCTTAATTTCGCCAGGCGACCCTCGGTTATAAAATGATCCTTAGATACCCAAGAATATCGTCAGCCATGCTTTTTTTCCAGAAAGTTTATCGTCGCAAAGATCGGGCACGATGTTTTGAGATTTTCAATATGGCTTCCAAAGTAGTGTGGGCTACAATATGTTCGTCGTTGTTATGACGAGTATGATGTTTTTTAACACAGTGGTAGTGCACAGTTGTAATATTTTAATTAGTATGATTTTCCAAATTTGAATTATATA
This sequence comes from Ophioderma brevispina, assembly GCA_023653785.1. Classification (NCBI taxonomy): domain Eukaryota; kingdom Metazoa; phylum Echinodermata; class Ophiuroidea; order Amphilepidida; family Ophiodermatidae; genus Ophioderma; species Ophioderma brevispina. The sequence continues at coordinate 3,607 of JAMKCH010035660.1, forward strand.
GTGCTATATCTTCGCAACTGTATTGTACGAAGTAAGAAGGTTTGAAGATGTTTTTCTATAGTTTGAAGGACGCTGAATTTGGGGTCAACCTCTTGGAAATTGTTACCGCAGGAAGACCTTGAATCATATAGAGATGTACAAGGTTAGAACCTAGACAGGCTATATATAACATTTTAATCCTTATAATCTGATACTAAATTAGTCTCAGTAAAAGTGAGAAAAATACATTGGTGCATATTAAAACGACTTATTGTATTTTGCGTAACGACACAAAACGGGCTCACTGCACCCATTGGTTTACACGCTTTAAATATTCCGTCATGTACAAGGTATATGTACAAGATGGAATAAAACGTGTAATCCAATGGGTGCACTGAGCCTGTTTAGTTTCGTTGCGTAAAATGCAGTAAGCCAAATTTGATTCCAAATTATACCCCTGTATTAATTTTACCTCACTTTAAAATGTTTCTCACAATTACCAGAGGTTGCACCCAAAATATCCCTTCACACTGGAAAAAAAACTATTAAAACGTTCTTCCCAAACTTCGAGAACGAGATTCTCATTAATAACCCTACTAAGTCGCCCCATGCCACATACGGATTTTGAGGTCTCTATACACTTACTATCATATCAAAGGGCCGGATTCGAATTCCATACCATGTAATGAAAATCAATGAACTGTGCCTCGAGATACGAGAGAGCAGAAACGTCTGCTTCACACAACAATAGCAAAATTCAGCAAGGTCAAGTTCAATTAGATTTTTCGTTCTGGCTCATTAATTTAGTACTTTTCTAGCTAGTTGTTTGTACACACGGACAACTGTACTTTGCATGTTCTGATGTAAATCTTGACTTAAGATATCGTTCTTTGGATTCCGTCTTGGACATGGACATATAAACGGGATGTAATCGATCAGTGAAATCGATTAAGTCTAGCCATAGAGGTAAGTTGTTTCAATATCAGTAGAATTATTGACTATTAATTAGAACAGGAGAAAGTTAGCTACAAAATTATGCTACATTTGATTTTATCCTCGTCTCGTTAAATTATGTCTCATATATTTTTATTTTGTTTAGTTGTTTACCTTTACTTATCAAAATTCAGTTGGCACTGAATTGATATTTTTTATGATTTTCATAAGCAGGATTGAGTGATTGTTCTTGAGGAAAAAGAATGACCATAGTGTCTGGTATTACCGCTGTCAGTATCCTATTAAAATATTTTCGCTGTTACATGGGTTCCATGTCTCGTTACTGCAATTGCAGCCACTTGATGAGCTAAACTAGATAATTCCTACCTGATTATTTTTAGAGGTTAAAACATCAAACTTAAAAATCCAGAACGATGCATTTTTTGTCATTTCCATGTAATTATTGATCCCAATTACAAAATAATTTCTTGTCATTAATTAGGTAAAATGTATACAGGTTATTATTTTCGTTTTACCATTTTTTTGTTGGCCTTAAGTTGACCGGGCTCTCTGATTGTTTATTGAATTGTATTGAAGACAAGCGACCCTTCATAAAATCCATTGTGACACACCCGGGTTAGCACACAACTTTGTCATTATACGCCTATATAACGCTATTTAGGTACCTTAAATACACGTTATAGGTCAGTAGTTACACAGTATTTGTGCTACACTCGCAGTACTAAAAGTTATAACTGTGCACTTGTATGTGTCTTTCCCATATTGTACTTAAGCTGGTCAGTTTAAGTTATGGGTTAGCAATTAAACAATGCCAACTTGGTTTTTGTCTACATTTTTAACTACATACATCAATGATAAACATATCATCAATGTAGTTATTTTACCTGTAAGAAATAGGAATGTAATTAGTAATAGTGTGTCTCTATTTGTTGTAATTGTACTGTAATACTGAAGTTTCAAACAAGTGATCAAACAAGAGGTGACCAAATGGTATTCTGGTGGTAGTGTAGGCCTCAGATGATTTATATTTGCAACCACAACGATTCAAAATGTTCAACTATTTGATAAAACTATGAATAAATCTGCGAAAATCACAATGAAAATATTAGCATCGGCGAAAAATCAATTATTAAAATAATACGTATGATTTGGCAATGAAACATATGAAAATCACACTGCATTGTAAATCCGTTTTGTTATTCAGACTTGCAATTTTGCCAACTTGCAAACTGCTATTTTTAATCATACTGACGGCAAAGATGGAGACTGGCTTTATCACACTGAAAATGTGTGTGTGGCATTTAACAGTTAGTTTTAATCACACTGAAAGTACTTATACTTACAGTATCTCTGATTGGCTCATTACATGATCTAACATGATATCATCTCTGAGTAACCAATCAAAATAGACCTTTTATGTCATATCATCATTTTTTTCCATTGTCACAAAAATACAAGATAAAAAAATGGAGGACAAGACCGAGCGGATAAATAGACCAGAAGCGGCTTTCCCTGAAAACAAATTGTTTCGAGAAAGAAACATAGCATTATTATTGCAACTATAACATACTAAATAAACAGCCATTGATAGATGAACTGAAAAACAGGCAAAATAAAATGCCCCATATTAAAGGTGCAATGAGCGATTTCACATAACAGGTGTGCCTAAAATGTGAAAATTCTGATTTTTTTGCACTGATCTAACGTTTCCTATCACAAATATCCACATGAGAAAGGATTAAGCTGATAATTGTTTATTTGGTACAAATATTTTGAATTCTCTAATTTCCTATTGCAGCAAATAGGAAATTCAGCCTATGTTTTAAATTGAAATACAGTATATAAGCATATAAAATCACCTTTTGTTTTCACTTTGACATTTCTGTGGTTAAATAAAAGGTAATAATTCTATTGAGTGTCTGATCTGTACGGAACCACTACATGTGACAGAAAATATGGATGCCTTGAAATCTCTCGTATTGTCATCTAATTGTTTAGTTACGTGTTTTTGAACTGTACCCATGATCATATAGTTCGTTTTCGTAGCATCTACGGAGAGTTTGTTAGCCTTTTTCTTTTACTTCTTCTTTGACCATATACATATTTATTATTTGCATATCTTTATTTGAATAAAGTGTAGTAGTTCCATCAGTAAAAAGGATGAACTGTATGTAATTAAGATGAGGTTTTAACAATAATATTAACATATAAAATAAATAATAATGGTCTTAGAATTGACCCTTGTGGCATACCTCATGTGAGTTCTCTAAGTGTGGATTTACAAGAGTTATATATACAAACTGAGTTCCGTTACACAAGTAACGTTTAAAACATCCTGATACTGCATGATTACTAGTTCCATTTATGAAGTAAAATATGATGATCAATGATACTCCAACTGCAGTTCAATTGATTTTATATACAAGATTAACTATTGCCATTAATGTCAAATGGCTGCGTCTAAATCCAAAATGTTTCTGATTTAGGATCTTATGCTATCTATTGAAGAGTCTTTCAAGAACTTTAGACAAACATGGCAAGATAAAAACTGGTCGAAAATTGGAGTATATTTCGGGATCGTCTTTTTAATATAGCGGCACCACTTAGCTATTTGGAGCTGTTTTGGCACAATACCTGTTAATATTGACAAAATAAAGATCATGTTTAATTGTTTACTGATTTCATTCAAAATATTTTTTCAATATAATTTCCAATGTGATCATGCCCCGAGGATTTAGTTTGAGTCAAGCTTATTGACTGGTATTCTGAAAGGGAGACTAACTATAGTGCTGGGTTTAAACCAGGGTTAGTCCTACATGAGTGGACCTTTTTTCCTTTCAACATATTCTAAAAATGTGCTGTAACGGGTGAGAAAATTACTCATGGATGGGCCGGAACGGCCGATCCATGAGGAATTTTCTCACCCGTTATTTTAACCTTTCATATTATGTTGAAAGGAAAAAAGGTCCACTCATGTAGGACTAACCCTGGTTTAAACCCAGGACTAAAGTTAGACTTCCTTTCAGAATACCAGTCATTATTATTATTTTATTACATTTTAATTTTAAGAATTTCATCATCTACTCCCGCGCCGGCTTCATAAATAAGTTATACTAGAGTGGATTTTTTCAGGTATTCATAGAATTTTTACCTTTATGATGAATTTCCCATAGCGAATTTCGGTGCAATATTAAAACAAATAATGATTAAAATCATTGGCAATATCTAAAGGGCTCTTGATATTTCTCCTACATAATAAAGACCGATTATTTTCTCGTTTATCTCGCCCTATAATTATACTTTTTACAGTTTTCCTCGTCATTCGCTCGTCATATTTTTCTTGCTGAAACTTCTTAACATACGAGTACATTCTCTTTGAAATTTTTTTTACTTAAAGACTCCTTTCATTAACATTTATAGTAGTAGTTCCGACATTTAAGCCACTCAACAATATCATTTTAGCAGACGAACTGGCAAGGTAACAATTAAAAGTAACACTGGTATTTTGAAGTACATATTTTTGATATAATATTTATAGCACAGGATTTCTAGATTCAAGGATGCGTATTGCAAGAATTACAGATTGGATGAATAGCTAATATATGAGTATATAATATTTATATCACAGTATTGAATAGGACGGTAATATAGGACACGCATAACAGTGTATTGAATAGCCCGCGTATTAAGAATCCTTGCAATCATCGCCTGTCCCCGGCAACCATGGTAACAAATGAATTGAGGAGCTCATAGAAGTTCTTTGTATTTTATTGCGTGCCTGGCCATGTGATCTACATATACTTGGCGTTAGAAATAGCAAAATTGCACCAATGTATCAAAAATATGTAATTAAATATAGCAGTGGTACGTTTAATTGTCACCTTGCCAGTTTATCTACTAAAATGATAGAAACTGAATTGTTGAGTGGCTTAAATGTCGGAACAACATGAGCCCATAGTTTGAACACTTTAAGAGAATCATTACCTTTAAGCGTTGTTATGTTTGAATTTGCTCACACATTCATACACATTTGCAAAAAGCGTTGACCAGTGGGTGTTTTGCAATTGCGATATTTTTTCAATCTTATTGTTTCATATTCGTTCATTATGATTTATTCAGACCGTTTTGTTTGATTTGGGTGATTTAAAAAATAATAAAATAAAAGTTAACTACTCTTTCTGTTCGAATTTTATTACCTTGCAGTAAATTAAGTCACCGCACACATTGACATCGTCATCATGCGTTACGAATCAGAAGAAAGGAGTCGTCGCCCGCCGATGGCGCTATGCAACTTAAGCAACTGCATAGTGTCAACAACAGGTGCTCTGCAGATTGTAATCGCCATTGTGTCCATTGTTTTTGGCATTGTTGTGTTATCGGAGGAGTATGGAACAGATAAAACACCTTTAGCTATGCCTATTTGGGCAGGTGCTTGGGTAAGATACACAACTCGTATAGAGATTGCGCATGTGTAGAATCGTCTGCTTTGCCAAAATCACCGTGCATAAGCTGGGGGGGGGGGATATAAAATGGATATGGGTGTAATGCGGGCGCTTCCAAATCCAGGTGCATTCGATGACAGAGGACATGCAAAAAAGGGGTCTTTGAGTGAGAGACAGCGAAATTCCCCAAATATTTTTTTCGGATGACGAATTTGCTTAATTTAAAAAAATAGGGTCTTTGGGTCAGCTGAAATTATCAAAAGGAACAAAAATCCAATTTTCTTTTTGCATTTTATGCAGCATACTGGTATCAAAAAACAATTTTAAATGTCTTTGATACAATTATGTTAAAACATCAATTTCGAGCAAAGTTTTAGAAGTTTTGTAAATATTTCAAAAATTTGTCTCATGGATTTTGTCCGTCAGTGACAAAATTGTGTCCATCCGTGACAAAAATGTTATGGTTTGCTCTGTAAAACCAGAAAACTTAATCATTTTTCAAAAACCTTCCCATACTGAGGTGGCGTTATTGAGTAGTCATTTACCTATTCAAAAATTGTAAATAAATTGCAAAGTTGTTTCTCTCGTTAGCTTTGAATGCCCGTCCGTGATAGCGAAAAATGTCCGTCCGTGGCACTTTTGTTTCGGACAATCTCTCAAAAATACAGATGGTGTGGTAAATCTTTCTACCTGGGAAGTCAGTCAACTAAACAAGCTAACTGATGTACTGGATATTTGTCAAGTTGAGGTGCGACGGGTAGAAATTGCAAAAGAGTACTAAAAAACCTCCAAATCTATCTCGTCCGTCCGTGACGCCAACATATCGTTGATTCCATTTTTAGCAACAAACGATGTCAACTGCATTTCGTATGATTCTTGTAGCATTGACGATATTCTTCAATTTAAAACACAAAAATGTCATGTAAATTCATGCAGGTATTTTTACAGCCTTTCTATCAAAGTATCAAAATTGTCCGTCTGTGACTAACTGATCAGGCGCTGGTTCTGTGTTTTTACTTATTTAGGGGTTACAATTGCATCAATTACTTGCATGGTGTATGGGGACAGATGAGTACTTGTTTATGGTAGCTAATTGCGCTACTGATACTTGTTTGTTTGTATTTTCTTCTTTAACCTGGGACACTCAGTCAGTGACAATACCAATAGCCCCTGTTCTTCTCTGAGGCCCAGGGTTCACATATAAAACATAAAAATACAGTAATTTAAAGTGACAGGAGATTTTTTTTAGGATACGGATTTCTCTCAAATTTCACTGGATCGGTTGTAGACCACCTACCCAGAACGTTTCGAATTTATTGGGACAAACAGGTGCAAAAAAAAACCGCAAACCCTTGTGTTTCAACTTGCCTGCTATTGTAAATCGTTCCCCTAAAACCGTGCTTTGATTTTCGGTCGTGCACTACAGAAATACTAAATCACATCTATTACATAAAGACGGCGTACTTCGCTTATTCCACTTCAGGTGTGATCTAATGGTAATCATGCCAAATTGTAAAAAACCGGGGTTCGAGAAAAAATTGGGGGCGCTTCCTTTCTGAATCGCCTCATGTCTCTTTAAAAATACAAAGACTGCTAGTAAATTAGAGGTTCACTCATGGATTTTCAAAGTAAACGCTTGATTAGCCCTAGGGCAGGCGGCGCCCGTTTCACACATTATTAATTTTGCATATTTTACCTCAATCCTCCCAAAATCAGTCGAAAGTCACTCTGTTCATGCCATGTTTTGAAAACAGCACGATCAATGTATCAAGTGGAATGTCCCATTACAAAAGGGGTGTGCTTTGTAAGTGCCCTACCTATCAAATATTTGAAAACATTTTTTGTGTTTATGCAACACATATTCAAAAAAAAAAAAAAAAAAAAAAAAACAAGGTTACAGTCGCGTATATCGGCTTCAAATATTTATATATTGAGACAATACTAGCCGTAGCAGCCATCGGGGCTCATGTACACACGCCTACCTATTACTACATGCCTACCCAACAAGTTATCAAAATCGTACGCAGGGCCATCAGACGTTGTTTAGGACCGGTGTGGCAGGAGATATAGAGCCTCCGGGCACAGTCCGTGAACATGGTGAACAATAGGGCAATCGATTCATTTGACTCCTTCCCGCAACCTTAGTTGCAGGCTTTATTCCTTGTCCGGACTATGGAGCCCGGACTACTTATACCTGCCTGACTATGGTTACTTTCACCCGGCCGCAACCAATACAAACACCCGCGGAATCTCATCATGATGTGTGAATGAACCTTAAAATATTACATTCATTAATCCATTCAATATTACAGAGGCAATCAACAAATAACATTAAATTATTTGAACATATACATACTTTTACCAGTCACTTTAAAACAACTAGCATAATGGGCCTGCCCATGCTCAATTTTAGTTCAAAGATACAATTAGATAATTCAATTGCACTTTAAGTTTGATTACAATTTGGTAAACCAAAACCGATCAGAAGGAAATTTGGAAATTATAATGTGCACGTCATACCTAGCACATAGTTGGAATTTCTGATTATTAAACCAATAGTTTATAAGTACAAAACAGATCTAGCAGCGCGCTATATTTTATCACACTTTAAAGTTTGTTTTTAAAAAATGTTCTGCTCTTTGGTAGACTAGAGACTTTCGATATCATTGGAGAGAGAATTCCATTCTTTTAGCCCTCCCCACAAAAATGATCGTCCACCAGCCCCCCCCCCCCCCCCCCCCTCAGTTTTGTTTTTAAGTTTAGAGCAATATTGCCATGTCGAACTATACCTTGTATTGTGACCGTGGTTATTATCCTAACTAATTAAAATAATTTGAAGGTTTTTGGAACAAGACAGCAATTACGTTTAAACAGAGTGAGGCTGCAGATTTCTCTTTCCTACAATCATCCATGACTCAGACCATGAATTCCAGTTCATTTTTGCCGAAAATTTTGAATGGTGTCCTAACCATATTCGATAGTCACAACCATGATATGCGTGTTTGCTTACTAAAGCCCGCCCACTGAAAAAGACTATGTGATCATTCCAAGAGAAATCTTATTTACTACTAGCTGCTGACAGTCATGTGGCAGATTACGCCCTCATGCAATTTAATCGAGCCCTCCCTTGCAAAAAAATTCAACTTGTTTGCTACATTCTTGGCTACACTATTAAATGTTCCTTAGTGGAAAAGCGTCGTTTTAATTGTCAGCGGGGACTCGAAACGTGCAAAATAACTGTATAAACACGGTTAAAAGGGATTCGAAAAATGCAAACAAGGTTTTAAAAAAACGTCGTTTTTTAACTGTTGTTCTGACAATCCCAGCTAGGACTACTCTTAAATGCACCCACACAATTTTTAACAGTGAAGGATCCGCCTTAGGCAGTGATATTTGTACATTACCTTTTTTGAAACCTTTTGTTACAAATTTGATTATTATTTTCTCAGTATTTGATTACAGGTATTATGGTTATGACAACGTCTGCATACGATCGCGGGCATTGGTAAGTACTTTAATTGTCCGGAAATTAAAGCAAAACCCATTTAAGAAAGGGCTTTTAGGTTGTTACATTTGTGGACCCCATTTTTCGGATTGTGGTGGCGAAAATTTGAGAAAAAAAAGAAGGAAAGGAAAATGTCAATCGCACTTTTAGTGTTTACAGGTACAAAACCCCAAGCATTTATTTTTTTTTACTTTTTTAACCAAAAGAGGTAGGTTGATTAATCATGATTTCAAAAATCAGGTAATTTAAGAGACCGGAAAAAAACATGGGAAAATTGGCATTTGAAAGAAGAATAAAATCCAGAATAACAAGTACAGTTGGTACAAAAAGTACCTCGGCATTTTTTTCGATTGGTATTGTGCCAAAGGCCGATAATTTTGAATGTTTTCGATATATATATACATTTTATTGCCTAGGTCTTGCTCCTTCATTTACCGAGGTGTTAAAACACATCGCTTGTAAAATGTTCACAAATGGCTGAGATAGAAGGCCCGAAAGACGCAAAACCCCTTAACCAAATGTTGCACTTCATGCAATTTTCAATGGTCGCTACAGGTGAGTGAAAAAGATTTACACTCGATTTCAGAAAAATATTAAAAATATTGAACAAGTTTTTTAAATATTTTTTTATACATGAAAAAAGTAGCTCATTATATCCACTGTCACTGGTAAAGAAATCGAAGGTTTACCTTTTCGCATATTGTAGATATGGTAAATTAAAGGAAAGCCGCCAAAAACCATATTGACCACGGTTGTACAATTCCTCACGTCCACAGCAGCAATGGCATTGAGCTACTGTCATCTAAATGCTTAATAACCTTTGGTTTTCTAAAGTAACCATTACCTAATCCGTACCAACTGTTGTTGATAATATTTTTTTTACAATAGTCAATGACAGTAGTGTAACAGAGGCAGGGGGAAGGGGCGCATTGTTCAATCTCCGATGGGTCTGACCAGGAAATAAGCTTAAGCTACCAGTAAAGCAGGAAAGTGAAAAAAGGACAAGCAGAAAGGGAGTAAAGAAAAGAGAAGGAAGGGATCGAGAGGAAAGGATTGAGATGCAAAGAGGGAAAGACAGATGGACATTGAATGTGTGTTATGTTCAAATATTGAGTCCCCAAAGTACCCCCCCCCACACATATGGCGTCGGTGAAAAATGTGGGCCAACCAGCTACTAGCATAGGATTGCTAATTTGCATTTAAGTTTCCGCGAAAAGATACGTGCACAATCGCGAAAAAGTTTGGGTGTAAGATTCCATATTTTGTTATTGATTTCAGAATAATGAAATACATTTACATTTTCTTGATATTTGAAGGTTTACATAAAAGTATCAAAGCAAGCAAAGACTGTCATGATGTACTTGTGTAGATTCATCCAAGGTCTCTTTGTCCATATTCCACAACAGTGATTCCGTGAACAGAAAAATGGGTACCTATCTTAACTTCTCAATGCAAAGTTCAAAAATCAAAATTCAAAATTTCTCTAGTAGGTGAAATAATCTTGTTTTATATGTGATAGTGAATATCTTCGGTAGATTTTGCACTGCTGTAGAAAAATTGAAACAAAACGAGTGTGAATCTTTTTGACTCACCCTGTATGTGGTACAACACAAGAATCCGTGTATGTTGAGAGCGAGCAAGCCTACTTGCAATATTGATTAAGGTCCGCGTATTTGTGTCACAGTACACTGTCTTTCAGGCATTCTATCTCAGCCATTTTTGCTCGCGTTTTTTACAAGCGAGGTGTTAAATGAAAAAGCAAGACCAAAGCAACAAAATGTATATTTTAAAAACTTTCCAAATTTCGGACCTTGGTACAATGTTGATCGAAAAACATGCCGTGATACTTTTGTGCCAACAGTATACGTGCGATTTTGTTTTTCTTTCCCTGATATGGAAATCATTTGACAAGCTCGAGGGCGCGGTATCATACTGGTGGAATAAATATTGCTTAGAAAGTGTTGACCTAATATGGGTCAAATGTTTCTTGCAAAATGATTTTATGACCGAAAAATTCATAATAAAATACGGAAAATGTGAGATTTTCAAATATAAACAATATTCTGGTATAAAAAAAAAACTGCATGCTATGAGTTAAGATTTGAAAATCCCGGTTTGCCAAAACAATTTATGTGTACATATCATTCCATTCCATCATTGGGGATTTCCATCCTAAGAAAATGATTGCCTTCCGTTTGAACAATAAAAATCCTGTTTTGCTGACTTATTGTTCAGATGGCAAGAATGCTCAAATTTAACCCATTCTTTATGACAAAATAAAATCCACAGATATCAAATAAAAAAAAGTGAAATTTTTAAAAAAGCAAACTTTGTAAAGTTTTACTTGGGCCACCCTGTCCATGTAAGATACCGTCCAAGATGGGTATCCAATTTGGCTGGCAAATCAATTTACTGACATTTACATACAGCCATGGACGGCCATCTAGATGCCATCATTGCAGATATCAATCACTATAAAATAATATGATATTGAAACTGCTCTGCATGAGTTATAGCGATGTATAATCCCCTTAAAATTCACTAAAACCCACTTTTAACTTTTGACCCAACTTTTCAAAGTTTGGGCAATTCTTTCCATTCAGTCGATTTCCCATCGCGGCCCCCATCCAACCACCCGTAACACGCCGAAGGCTTTCAGCCACACCACAACTCTTAATTGTACGAGCGGCCACTTTCAGGTCAATCTAAGGAAGCGTTACTCTCTGGACTTAGTTCATTTTTTGAAACTGTCTACATACCGATACATACCGTGCGCCGGCTAGGTGACTTTTCACACTAAAAGATCTATGTCGACTTTCCGCTGACCAAGGAAGGGGTTCCGCTCTGGACTAGTTCCTTTTTGAAAAGTCTACCTGCCCGTGGCCCGTTAGGTGACTTTTTCACTGCCCGTGGCCGCGGCCTAGGTGACTTTCAACACTGAAAGATCACTAAAGATCTAGGGCGACTTTCCGCTGACCAGGCAGCGGTCCGCTCTTGACTTTTTTTCATGTTTTGAAAATTCCTACCTGCCGTGGGGGCCCGGCTATGTGACTTTTTCAACTGCCGTGGCCCGGCTAGGTGACATTTCACATAAAGATCACTAAAAGATCAGGGGCGACTTTCCGCTGACCAAGGCAGCGGTCCGCTCTGGACTTTGTTCATTTTTGAAAAGTCTACCTGCCGTGCCCCGGCTAGGTGACATTTTTCACTGCGTGGCCCGGCTAGGGTTACTTTTCATTCACTGAGAGATCACTCAAAGATCTAAGGCGACTTTCCGCTGACGCAAGGCAGCGGTCCGCTCTGACTTAGTTTTTTTTTCTGAACGCTGGACCTTGTTCATTTTTGAAGTCTGATATGTACTACCTCCTATAGTATACGTTCTGGCTGGGGTCGCGGTCCCATTTCCTTATCCTTAAGCAACCTCATAAGCGATAAGAGCCCCAGTAACTACCTCAACTGACTTGTCGGCAGTTGTCAGAACCGGTGCATGATACGCACCTCTAAAACATAGATATAACCCTTCAACACCTTATCTACATAGTTTTCCCGGTTTCCCGGAAACCGAACGGTGGCAACATTTTCTATTTCTTTTGCGGACTCTACGGGTTGTTTCCGGCTGCCAATAAAACATAGGTGATTTTCCGCTGTGGGCCCGCTAAATTTTGCTGCCGTGGCCGGGCTACTTGAAAGGGTATTTTGTAGACGTTTCAAAAATGAACAAAGTCCAGAGCGGACCGCTTCGAAAGGGGGGGCTTGATCCTCCTTTATTGAAAAGGTTTGTCTGCCGGTGGCCCTGCTAGGTTTGATCGTGCGGTTATGCGCCCACCACTTCTGGTCGCCCGGGAAACACCCGGAGCTTACTAAAAAAAATGTTGGGCCACTTCCCGGTTTTCCGCAAAACCACCGTACAAATAGGTTGTGAAGGGAAAAAAACATCATGTATGAAAGCATGCCGGGCCTGTCCTGGTTTCGGATCGCCGACCCCACGGTCCGGATGTGGTTCAGTTTGATCGGTAGAAATGAAAGTGCGAATTGGGTGCCCAACTGTCGGGGACCAGATCGTATACTATAGGGGAGTACATGTATATCCGTGTACTGGCCCGGGTCGTGGATTTGGTCTGAGCGGCTAGAGTGTTTTTCGCCAACATTTTTCTCGCCGGGGCAGAACGGGGCTTTTTCCCACTAGTAGTTGATTTTAACCGAGAGCAGGAGCCGCTCTCCGCTGGAGAGAGCTCACAATGGACTGGTGCCGTATGCGAATCTGGATTTTGATCTAGGGAACGCCGTTTCGGTAGCGTGTACAGTGAGGTGTACAAAAATGTAAGCATGCGCAGAGGCCCAAAAAAGCCGGCCTGCAGCGGCGGGCGTGGTTCGGGACCAGAACGTATACTCTACATGTCGAGCCACTGCATTGGGTTTTGAAAAATTGACAAGTTCGGAGCGGGGGAGGTACCTACAGTTACACGCATGTAGCCGCATTTTTTCCGGCTGGCTTTGGAAGCCCCACCCGCGCTGAACTTATTTTGTTTTTTTTCACCTTAACTATGGCTGTTGATCTAGGGCCCACATTTCCCCTAAATACCGAGGGCGTGGTCCGCTCGGGACTTAGTTTTATTTTTCAAAAGTCCCGACGGACCAGTTACACGCATGTACCGCGATTGCCGGCTAAAGTTCAAGGAAGCCGACCTCTCTGGACTTATTTTTTTCACCCTTAACCATGGCTGTTGGATCTAGGGCCAATTTCCTTCCCGCTAAAGACCGAGGAGTGGTCCGCTCTGGACTTTAGTCGTTTTTTCAAAAAGTGACTATTCACTTTTTCGAAAGAGACGTGGTGGGAATGGGTGTGGATGTGTCGATGGGGGTTGGGAGTGATGTGAGTGGTTTTGGGTCGGTAGCGGGGAGTAGTGCGTGGGCTGGTTTGTGGTGTGGTTGGGGTGGATGGACAGAAGTAGGGGAGGGTTTGGGTGGCGGTGGGGCGGCTGGACTGTGGTTTGGTGAGGTGAGGGTGAGAATTGTAGGGGATTTTGGGGGTGGGGGTGGTTTATAATTTGGATGTTTTGGGGTTGGTGTGCGGGTGTTCGTAGAATGGTGATTTTGGGGATGCTGGAGATGGTGGGTGGTGTGAGGGTGTTGGGTCGGGATAGGGGAGTTTGGGGTGTTGTATTGGGGTTTGGGGGGGGTGCTTTGGGGGAGGCTGGGGTGTGTGGGCGGGTGTGGTGGGGGGTATAGGGGGTCCAAGGAGGGGGTGTGAGTGGGGGGAATGAGGGGGAATTGAGTGAGAGAGCATTGGTGGGGTACCCTATGTTTTTCCCTTTTTTCAAAGTAGATATTTTTTCAAAATCTTCAAAATTGGCTTTTATGAAGGCCGGCCGCATCTGAATTTTAGTTGAAGGCCGGCCGCATCTGAATTTCACCGGAAGTTGTCACTTGGGAGAAATTTTGGACGGTGAAAAGATCCGTTTCCCGTCACTTTGAGAAATTTTGGACGTGAAAAGATCCGTTTCCATCATTTGACCGGTACTTCCGGTACCTTGATTCCAAGGTATAAATTATAAAAATGCAAGATCAGTTTTTTTTTTTTTTTCAGGTAAGTCTCAGATGGCTCAGTGGATATGACGAATGGGGACCGAAGACCAGACGCTACACCAAAGCAACCCGCTAGGATTCCGGCTTTCCAGGTTCGAGTCCCACGCAGGTAAATTAATTTTGTTCTTTTCTTCTTCATACCCTTTTGTCACGTGTACCGTCACGTGGTACGTGCACGTGATGATTCGGGGCGGGAAATAAAACGGTAGAAAAGGAGCGAATTCGCCACGATCTGTAAATCAGTCTAATAGCAATGCACGACGACCAGCAGTTCAGAGTCCTTCACCGAGGAACAGCTTGCCTCGGTGTTTGGAAAAAGAACGATGAAAAAGCTGCAAAAAACCTAAAACACGCGGGGTGGGATTTGGCGGATTGTAGCGGGCAGCAAAGACCGCCGACCGCACACGATTCTTGCCCGACATGAGGCGGGTTAGGGCAGCAAGCGCGCAGCAGACTCCGGCTCATCCACTTCATCAGCGGAGCGGCGCTCTTTCTCCCCGACTCGTCTGTGCCAAAAACCAAATCCAAAGTAAGTGCTAAAAAAGGAGCCGGGGAAAGGGCCGGTGCATCAAAAGCTCATCGGGCAAAGGCTATTCTGAAGGCTATGCTGCCAAGATCGGAGCAATTCCGCGTTGTAATCCCCAGGAGAGTCGTGCCCGATGACATCGTGCAACCCGTTGATGAAGCCTGCTGCGCTTGACGCGGACCCAACTCTGTACCGACTTTACCAGTTACAATTGATTAGCCTAGAAGAATCGAAGGCATTTTTTTATCTGATTATCCCGCGCAAGCCAGCCCACCACGACAGAAGGTTGCCGAGTACATAGACGATGCAGAAAATGACCCAAGCGAGACCGATTGACTTTCCAGGACCCCTTCTAAGGACGATCTCGGATGGTACGCCAATTTGACCCCTGTGCGACGACACGTTTTTCCGCGGTACACTGCGAGTGGACCGACCTTTGACATCTGACCAAAGACGCGTCCCCTGGACTATTTTGCGGAGTTTTTCCCTCTCTAATCTCTTCCAGAGATCGCCTACTGTACAAATCACAAAACAAATCCGGTTGAAAGAAAATGGTGAGAAAGGATGACATCGGCCTCCGAACCGCGCTCGTGTGTTTGGTACCGATCTGGAATTGGTCCTAATTCGCTGGGCGAACGCCAAGGATTATTGGTCGAACCATCCGGGTTTACGAAAACCCGATGATGCAATGCGAATGGGTAAAACGCGTTTTGAAGTCCTGCTGGTACTCTATTTGTTCCAGGGAGAATATAACTGCAAATCCGCAACTACCTCTCGATGAAGGCATGGTGCCGTACAAGGGGCATTTACGTTGGCTGACGAACCATCGAATGCCGACCCAGCCTACCAGCCAGGGCTTCAGAATGTACGCTGTATGCGAATGGACACAACTGGATAACATGTGGCAACTTGACTGCCTATGCACCTGTCAAACCACGCAGCGACATATCGTGATCTCGCGCTCGTACGTGACAATCGAGTCACCACAACAATTTCCATCAAATTTACTAACTTGCGACAAGTTTTTACTGATCCTATCTAGTAGCCCAGGAACTGTGGGAGCGCGATACCTATCTTACCGGGGCCGTGAAAGAGAATTCACCGGTGACAGCCGACTGACTTCTCAAAAGATAGCCGCAAAAACTCCCGAGCCGATGTCATCAAGAACCTGAAAATACCGCCCCGCGTGTACTTTTTATTCGGCAAATGGGCGCACAACGTTTCACGGCTGGGGAAAGACATCAAGGTGGTGCCACTAGTTCCAACTGCGCATAACGGGTACCGCGATGCCACTGATCCGAGAAGATCGCCGGCGCTTTCGGCTCACCAAAAACTCTAAGAAAGAGGCGCACTTTATCGCCGCTCCGCCCCGTAATTGTTTGAATACAACAAGTACATGAGCGGCGTTGACAAAGCTGAATCATCATGCCTGGATTTGTTACATAATCGTGTCACAATGCGGTCGGCTATAACCCGGCTGCTGATAATTGCTCGCATTCGAGGTTTATCCTCAAACTGGCCGTGGAGCTCTTGGCGGTTTCGGCCGGCGGCAGTTCCCCCACCTAATCGACGACCGTAAGTAAGGCAACAGCCTCAACAATAGGGCCGGCCATGATCTGGTTGATTGGGGAAAGAGGCATCCGCACCCTGTCGGAGATTATGCCAGACACTCGGAATACGACTGCGTGGGTTCAGGCAGGGCGAAGCGGGACGAGTTCGGTGCAGAACGTGGCGGTGGCTCTTGTCCTGTGGCATGTGTTTTTTTTGTATACCATCGCTTCCTCGTTGTTCAGCTTTTGCAGTTTTGAATTGTGCGACCACCTCGCGGTCCAAACAGCGTCATGTTTGCGCAAGCATTTTGACGAAAGACGGACGCCTAAGGGAAGGTGTGCCGAATGATAGGGCACCCTGCCTTCCTAAACGATTGTCCCTGACTACTCCCGACAAATGACATTGACGTGCCCGCAGCTTGTGCCGAAACACCGTGCACCGCTTGTGTTCAACATTGACTATAGGCCGACCCATACAGTGTTGTGCCGAGTGATTAGTGCACCACTGAACTAATGACTTTTACATTAAGATCGCTAATGTTACACAAGATGTTGGGCCGAGTCAAGAGAGCACCATCTGTTTTATGAGTTGGCTTGATCTCGGACACTTTTACTTTAAGCTCATCTGCGCTAAAACCTTCGACCGGCCGCTGTCTTACAAGTCCACTAACATCAAAGACTTGTAACTTCAATATCTCAGCTAGCTACTAACTCTACCCAGGAAGGGAGATGGAATCTCCCTCCCCCCGCACCCTGCGCTTCCCTGCTGCTGACCACACAATGGCAGCCTACTGTACTTTTTGGAACCTGGCCATAAAACCCACATTGGAGGCCTTCATCCGACCGTATTTGGATCTTGTACCCGGCAAGGAACTGAATGGGCTGGGCCCATCCTCTCCAGGATAATATAGGTTTTTCCTGCGGCCGTGGTGCGTTGGGTTAACCAACAGTTTCCAATACAAAACTAACTGCTACCATACAAGACTTGCAGCTGGTATCTACTGCTACCACAGAATTGCAGCCGAAATACTACCAGCAACCCCAACTAAATCTTGTCAGAAATGTCTGTGATAAATCAGAGGTTGACACCTACTTCAAAAGAAAGAACAAACCATTTCCCTTGCCCCCAAATTCCATTACAATTACAATGTCAGAACAAATTAAAAACAACAAATTCCATCTAAGTTAGGCAAAGGGTTAAATTAATGACCCCCTTTATAATGGAAGGGTAAGGCGAAACATTACGGTAAACTGCACGCGCCTGTAAACAGGCGTGCGGCCGCCCCTTAGTACGGTCAAGTGAGGGGCCAGTTATCCGGGTCAAGGTCAGGGGTTTCGACGGTTAAAGTTAGTGGTTGGGACAGCTTCATGCAATAGACCCAAAATTACGGCCACACAGCACCGTCCGCCGCGCGCCTTAAAATGCGTGCGGTCGCCCCCTTAGTTACCGTCATTGGAGGGTCATTTAGCCGGTTTCAAGGTCCGGGTGGTTGCGAAACCGGGTAAAGTTAGTGGGTTGGCACAGATACAGCAATAGGGGCCCCAACCTTAACGGTACAAACAGCACGCGCCTAAAAGGCTTGCTTTCGCCCCTTAGTTACGGTCAGTGTAGGTTCGTTAGCCGGGTCAGGTCAGGGGTTTCGAACCGGAAAGGTTAGTGGTTAGGACAAATTCATGCAATAGGCCCAACATTACTGTAAAACAGCACGCGGCCTTAAGAGGCTGCGGTCGCCCCTTAGTTTCACCTCAATGAGGGTCAGTTAGCCGGGTTCAAGGTCAGGGGTTGCGACCGGTGGTCAAAATGTTAGTGGGTTTTTTTTTTGGGGGTTTTTGGGCCAATATTACGGTAAAACAGCACGCGCCTTAAACAGGCGTGCGTTCGGGCCCCTTAGTTACCGTCAAGTGAGGGGTCAGTAGCTTGGGTCCAGGCTCAGGGGTTCACTTGCCCGGTCAAGGTCAGAGGTTTGTGACCGGTTAGAGGTCAGGGTTGGGAGTTTGGGACCGGATCATATTGTAGGGGCCGAACATTTGCGGTTAGTTCTAGCCAATTCATTCCCCAAAAAATGAACCCGGTAGATTTATAATAATTGTTGGCTACCTAACCCGGTTTCCGCAAAACCTAATTTAGGATTGGGTGTTTTAGCTTCATATCTATGTTTAAAGATGCTTATTCATCCTAGTTTTCTGACATCAAACCCAACAGTAGTTGAGGTTAAGTACTGTCCATCGCTATGAAGTTTGCTCTAAGGATAGGAATGGGTCGCGACAGAACGTAACATAGGAGGGTAGTGCATTTCTAAGGTCCAGAGTTCAGAAAAAACTAAGTCCATAGTTCAGAAAAAAACTAAGTCCAAGCGGACCGCTTCCTTTGGTCAGCGGAAAAAGTCGCCCTAGATCTTTTAGTGATCTTTCAGTGAATTGTCACCTAGCCGGGCTACGGCATGAAAATCACCTAGCCGGGCTACGCAGTGAAAAGTCACCTAGCCGGGCCACGGCATGTAGAACTTTTCAAAAATGAACAGTCAGAGCGGACCGCTTCTTGGTCAGCGGAAAGTAGCGCTAGATCTTTAGTGATATTTCAGTGAAACGTCACCTAGCGGGGCCACGGCGTGAACAGTCACCTAGCCCGGGCCACGGTACGTAGACTTTTCAAAAATGCAGTCCAGAGCGGACCGCTGCTTGGTCAGGGGTAATGTTCTAATAATTAACCCACCCTTTGGTGAAAATCACGGAGCCGGGCCACGGCATCGAGATTTTTCCATTTGCGGACCACTTCATTGGTTAGCTGAAAATCACTCTAGATCGACTAAGCAAACCTTGGGTGAAAAAAATACTAAGTCCAGGAGTTCAGAAAAAAAAAAACTAAGTCCAGAGCGTAACGCTTCCTGGTCTTCACCTGAAGTTGGCCGTGGGACTTTAGAGGAGCGTCTCGCTTGAAAAAGCTAGTTCAAAAAAACGACTAAGTACCAAAAAATCAGGTTAGGGGGGCGCACTACTCGAATCTCAATCTTCAGTTTCCATCAACGTGGATATTTTTCGAATATGGAGTTAGGTCTAAGGAATACACAAACATTGTGCTCTTGACTAGATGAGTAACGAATACACCATTTTGGAGCATCTTGAATGGTTTTGGATTTGATCATCAAATTTTTGAAAGAGATATTCTTATGTCTCATTATACACCAATTGCTAAAACATTAGTATATCATGTTACCATTCGACTACGGTTCTTAATTACGTGGTTAATATTATAATCATCTGTAGCTTGGCGAGGTAACATTTTTTTGTGTTGGCTATTTGTTTCAATTAGGCAATCTTATGTGTATAATTATTTGTTGGGGAACCTATGTAATGGCCGCACTAGCCCAACATTACTCAAAACACACGCGGCCTTAAAATGCTGCGGTCGCCCTGAGTTACGGTCATTGAGGGGTCCAGTAGCCGGGTCAAGTCAGGGTTGCTGTACCGTGTAAAAGTTGTGGTTGGCCACAGATTCATGCATAGGCCCACATTACGGTAAAACAGCACGCGCCTTAAAAGGCTTGCGGTCGCCCCTTAGTTGCGGTCACGTGAGGGGTCAGTTAGCCGGGTCACGGTCAGGGGTTGCGACCGGTAAGTTAGTGGTTGGACAGATTCATGCAATTGCCAACCTTACGGTAAAACAGCACGAGCCTTAAAAGGGGTGCGGTCGCCCCTTAGTAACTCAAGTGAGGGGTCAGTTAGCCGGGTCAAGGTGCGGGTTGCGACGGGTCAACTTTTAGTGTTGGGCCAAACATTACGGTAAAACGCACGCCCTTAACAGCGTGCGGTCTCCCCTTCTTTACCGTCAAGTGAAGGGGTCAGTTAGCTTGGTCAAGGTCCGGGGTTCACTGCCCGGTCAAGGTCGAGTTTGTGACCGGTTAGAGGTCAGGGGGTGGGAGTGTTGGGGACCGAGTTCATATTGTAGGCCGAACGTGTGCGGTAGTCTTAGCCAATTCATTCCCCAAAAATGACCCGGGAGATTTAATAGAAATTGTTGGCTACCTACCGGTTTCCGCAAAACCTATTAGGATTGGGTGTTTTAAGGTTCATATCTAATGTTTTTAAGATTGCGTATCATCCTAGTGTTCTGCAGCAAAACTCGCAACAGTACTTGATGTTAAGTACTGGGCCATCGCTATGAACTTGCTCTAAGGATAGAAAATGGTCGCCGACAGAACTTATACTATAGAGGGTAGTGCATCTCTAAGTCCAGAGTTCAGAAAAAAACTAGTCCAGAGTTCAGAAAAAAAACAAGTCCAGAGCGGACCGCTTTCCTTGGTCACGGAAAGTCGCCTATATCTTTTATGATCTTTCAGTGAAAGATCACCTAGCCGGGCTACGGCCCCCCAGTGAAACGTCACCTAGCCGTGCTACGGCAGTGAAAATCACCTAGCCGGGCCACGGCAGGTCTACTTTCAAAATGAAACTAATCCAGAGCGGACCGCTTCCTGGTCAGCGGAATCGCCCTAAATCTTTTAGTGATCGTTCAGTGAAAATCCCTAGCCGGTCCACGGCAGTGAAGTCACCTAGCCTGGCCACGGCAGGTAAAGCTTTTTCAAAATGAAGTCCAGAGCGACCGCTGCCATGGTCAGGGTAATCGTTCTAGATTATTAACCACTCTTGGTGAAAAGTCCCGTATCCGGGGCCACGGCAGCGAGATATTTCCAGTAGCGGACCACTTCATTGTCAAGCTGAAAATCACTCTAGATCTACTAAGCGAACCTTGGGTGAAAAAAAATACTAAGTCCAGAGTTAAAAAAAAAAAACTAAGTCCAGAGCGTACCGCTTCCTTGGTCTTCACTGGAAGTGGGCCGGTGGACTTTAGAGCGAGCGGTCTAGCTCCACTGAAGCCTGCTAGTTCCAAAAAAACAACGACTAGTACAAAAAATTCAGGGTAGGGGGGCGCCTACTCGAAATCTCAATCGTTCAGGTTCCATCCACGTGGATATTTTCCGAATATGAGTTAGTACGTAAGGGATATAACAAAATTGTAGCTATTGACTAGATGAGTAACGAATGTACAGCATTTTGGGGACATCTTGAATGGTTAATTGATTTGATCAATCAAATTTTTGAAAGAGATTCATTATGAGGCTAAATTAATTACACCAATTATAAAACATTAGTATATCATGTTAACCCATTCTACGAGTCTTAATTACGTGGTTAACTATTATAATCATCTGTAGCTTGGACTAG
The DNA here is from genome assembly GCA_023653785.1 of Ophioderma brevispina. NCBI lineage: Eukaryota > Metazoa > Echinodermata > Ophiuroidea > Amphilepidida > Ophiodermatidae > Ophioderma > Ophioderma brevispina. The sequence goes on from JAMKCH010035660.1 coordinate 25,369, forward strand.
GTAACAATTTTGTGTTGGCTATTTTTCATTAGCAGTTTATGTTAGTAAATTTGTTGGTGAAACCAGATTGTATGGACGGTAATGATCGCGTTAGTAATGCTAACACACACGTATAAGTATACAAGAATTATGTAAAAATAATGTAAAGTTATGCCAAAATTAACAATATTGTCACGGACCGCCCAAGCCGATGGTAATTGACACCCATCCATTATCTAGTTCTCACCGAGTATTACCAGCGTCTTATTTACGGTCCTGCCGAGACCGGGATTCGAACCGGGACCCCCTCGTCTACAAGTCGAGCGCGCAGTAAATAGAGCTAAAGAGAATTCCCCGTTAGGTCTATTAACACTAACGTGCTTATACCTCGTGACAAATATGATGAAAGCATAAAACTCCATTAAAATTGCGTTAAAACGGTTTACATTTAATTAGGTAGTTTTTACCTAAAATTTAAGTAAAATTTACAGGTATTACCCGAATTATTGCGGGTTCCTTAGGCTGAAATTTGAATGGATAGTGCTGTGGCGTACGAGTAATGACATTGCAACACGAAAGCAAAAAAAGAAAAGTTTTTTTAAAAAAAAGACGAAAACAGGAGGAGGATGAAGTAAAGAGCAGTATTTCCTTTTCTCATCAACTTTGCACTTCTGAAACCTTAATTTTGACGTTTGGGCTTTCATACATTGGTTTTTCTATTACGATTGCAGATTGATAACATACTTAGTTAGTCTGTAGGTAGACAGCAGTTTGGCAGTTGCTCAATGCCTGGGAAAGCTACGTTTCCACCACTCCACAGAAATGAATACGAGGACTGCAACTACCCATAAGATGATAGCTCATTTGATTGCTTCAATGTAAGATACCTGCACGACTGAATGTGTTGAAATGATACTACAGCCTGTTCAAAAATGGTACAATCAGAAAAAAAATGGTTAAATATGGAATTTCAAAATAAGTCATTCTTACCTTGGCATAATATTAAAGAACAAAGACCAGGCTTTTCAAATGGTGTTTGTTTCATCTTATTTGTTTTGTCAATCTAACGATGTAATCAATTTAATGACGAACACCAAAATCGATTTTTGTGCCACTTATGCATGGGCAGAGTTGTTTGGCGCAGTTATGCCATGCTGTCTTGGAGCTCACAAAAGATTGCAACTTGACAAAAAAAACAAAAACAGATTAAAGTAAACAAAGGAAGTCTAGTTTTATCGACACAAGTTGTAATAGTCACATAACATAATCAGTTCAATGATAAATATCTTCTTTTCATAAATTAGACTGGTTCCATTTCTCAAAAAGATACTAGCCGAAGGCATTTTTGAGTAAAAGCAATTGAAATAGTGTTCATATGTAAATTTTATGCTGATTCCAAATCTTCCGGTCCCCAAAGTTAATTTTTAGGGGAAGTGTGCCTCATTTGCATAAATTCAAAATGGCCGCCATTTTAACATTTTTTTTGTATATAACTAAAGATTTAAGGCTTGTAAAGACTTCATTCTTGTGTCTATACATATGTTTTCAGTGTCAGAGAACACAACAAGATCATCCGTTACGGTATTATGCCATATATTGACAATTAATTTGCATAAATTTAAAATGGCGACCATTTTGAATTTTTATGCAAATTAACTGTCAACATGACCTAATGCTATAAGGTCATGCACCATGAGTTGGGAACAAAATTTTGTTTGAAACTACCAAATATTACACGTTTTCACACTTAAATGAGAGTAAGTCATCAATTGTTTTGAGATACCTATAAAACTATATATTGTTGTAAAGCTAAAAATGTAAGGAAGACAAATATGCAACTTGTATGTGCATATACAGGGTGCCACAAGTGTCATATAGGGTGGAGAAGTGAAATTTTGATGTAAAAAGTACAACATTTTGTGGCAGTCTAATTTGTTACCTTCAATTATCATCATAGCTTAAACTGTTGTATGAGTCAAAATGAATGCCACATAAATAACAAACAAAATGAGATGTTACTTATCTTAATAAATGGCAGGATTGCAAAGATATAAAACAAAATAAATGCAAAAGCCCCGAATATCAAAAACCCCTATACTTTAGCACATGCCTCATCCATAGGCACCTCATCCGTAGGCCCACCCTCTCTGACCCCGACTGACTCAAATTACGACAACTCAAAAGTAAAAATAGCACAAAATTGATTCTTATGATACAATAAAAAATGTTAAAAAATATTTGTGAAAATGTAACGCCGCCCTCATTTTGTATACCTAACTCATGGCGCATGACCATAACTAGTGATCTAATTTAATTCCTTGACCCTGAAAACATATGTATAGACACAAGAATGAAGTCTTTACAAGCCTTAAATCTTGAGTTATGTACAAAAATGTCAAAATGGCAGCCCATTTCAATTTTTATGCAAATTAACTGTTAAAGGCTGACTCAGAGATTTCCCGAGGAAGGCGCCCTCAATTTTCAAACAAATTGTGTTTTTTGCATATACATAATGCTTGTCCATATACTAAACACTGTGTGAAATAGCTAAGCTCAAATCGAAGTCCTTCATATAGAAATCGCAACTTTGTTATAAATTTTCGGAACCGGAAATTTAATTATACACAGTATCCTAGGGCACTGTATACTACACATCGAGGGTTGACAATCAGAAAGCCTTAACTCAAAAATACTGCTTTTGAGAAATGTGATGTTTAATATTTTCTACTAAGCAAATCTATTCATTACTCAAAATGTAAACATCTCATAAAGCTCATATATGGTACTGTAAGCAAACATTATATTAACTTAAGTAAACAAAGAACAATTTTAATTATGAACAGCAGAATTAAAGAAATTCTGTAATATAAGAATTAAGTGCTGAGTTACGTCCTTCTGACGGTAACTGAAAACGGAAATCTGTGAGTTACATCTTCAATCATGCCTATGATTGACACATTATTTCAATCAGATGTTTAAGCATGTCATCCCTTTGGAATGTTTTAAAAGAAATCATCAATATAAGTGGGATAGGGAGCTAAAAAGCTGTTGCAATTCTGGCAATTGTGCAAGCTATGAAGCCTCAACTCATTGTTTGGCCAAATACAGTTACCATCAGAAGGTCGTAACTCGGAGTTAAGGCTTTCTGTTAGTAAACAAAGTGTGCACCATTGAGATGTGATGAAGTGTTATTTTGCTTTATAGGCAATTGGAAGTAGACTTGAGTTAAGGCTTCATGGTTTTCAGAATCTGTAGGTGTTACCGATTTTTTTGGTACCAAAACCTCAAAATCACCAAAAAGTGAGTTACGTCCTTCTGTTTGTCAACCCTCGACATTCTATTACCTCTGCTGCCCATTATTGAAAATGCAGCATTCTCATTGGTCAGTTTTACTGCCCATTATTCTGCAATAATGAGTCGCCAATGCATTTTCTCATTATATCACGCTGTTTTCGGTAATAGAATAGAAATAAAGGGTTTGCAGTATTTTTTATGGGCTCATAATGTATCCTCGGCCGGAAAAAAATAAAATAATGGACTCGGCTGTGCCTCGTCCATTATTTATTTTTTCCGACCTCGGACACATTATTCGCCCATAAAGGACACTGCATCACCCTTTATTTCTTAATTAATGTTTACTGCATGCAAACGAAAAATCCGATACACCTCAAACTTTGGAATTGGGCATTCCAGGTGACCATCCTTAGATCCATTTGACTATTTTCAATAAATACACAAAAATTTATATTTCAAAAGTCCTTGAGTCAAAGTTTAAGTTGACCTAATGCTATAACTAATGATCTAATTGTATTCCTTGACCCTGAAAACATTTGTATAGACACAAGAATGAAATCATTACAAGCCTTAAATCTTGAGTTATGTACAAAAACGTTAAAATGGCGGCCAGTTTGAATTTATGCTAATTAGGCACATTTCCTCTCAAAATTCAGCTTGGGGACCAGAAAAATTGGACATAGCATAATATTTTCATCTAAAAACACTAACCCAGTTGCTTTTACTCAAAAATGCCTTCGTCATGTTGTAGGAAGCACTTTTTTGAGAAATGGAACCAGTCTAAATAATAAACAATACAAATATTTATTGCACGTCAATGAAATGGAGCTTTGAATTTATTACAGAATTGGTATCTGTTAAAATCATACCAGAAGGAATGTAATTGCAACCAAGATAAACACTCCAAATCAAAAGAAATGGTTTAAAAATATTGTACTATCTTTATGCATTTACTAATTGTTGAAGTCAATAAAATTTGAATTTGAAAGCAAAGTTTCAAGGTGTTGGTAGGAATTTGCGTTTTATGATACTTCAAGACCATAAAAACTCTCCTCCAGGTTGCTATACGCTCATGGTTCTCTTCTAACAAACAATAGTATGGCGAATATTATTCACTTTATCTTAATAACTTACTGATCATAACTTCCACCATTACGTAACTGATTTCGTATCATCAGTTATTTCAATAAATGTTTTCCTAGCCAAATTCAAACATTAATCAGCCAAATAAATAATCCACATTCAATTTCGCGCGATTTCAGAAAAGCAGCACCATTTTTCTTTTCGCGCTAGAAGCCCTCAATTTCGTGTCATCCATTCAAATTCTTTTATATGCTTTCGGTTTGAATGACGCTTTGATTTTGAATTAATGTGCAAAATCTGCAATCAATTTCACTCGAATTTATATGACGGTGTTACAATACGGCTTGAATTCGATTTTCTCTTTCAGTCAAATTCACAACTTCCCATTCAATTTCATTTGGCATAAAAGTCCTATGGTTTATCATGTTTATCCTGTTTTCCAATTAAATTTTTCAATAATTAATTGGCATGGCAATATTATGATTTTATGAACATGAAAACAGGTAACATGGGGTGGGCCTAGTATGATTTTGCTTTTGTTTGCTTGAATTAGTTTTCGCACTTTCTTGTGTTTTGTTCACTTGGTTTTTCCAAGAGAAACGGTGGACAAGGGAATATAATATAATTGGATGTGATTTTTTGTCTTTTCCTTGAAATGGTTATCATTTTCTCACACTTGCAATCATCTGGTTTTTACACACTATGCCCAAGAGACAATCAACAAAAGAACTTATAGATAGAAGTTAGTACCGGTGTAGAAGTAATTATCGTCCGGCGTACTCATAGTCCGGGAACAATGGTGAACAATAGGGCAATCGATTCAGTTGACTCTTCACGCAACATTAGTTTCACGCTTTATTCCGTTATCGTCTATGGAGCCCCGGACTGTGGCTCCCGCCGAACTATATCTGCTTTCACACCGGTATTTTAAGAATGGATGATTACCGATTCTCTCTCTGGTCTTTTCAGAGACTCGCGGAATACATGCACATCGCTGGCGCGGTGACTGCTGCAGTGGAGTTAATTGTGGCCACGTTCGGATGGACATTTGCTATTTGTCGTAGTGGGTGTTTGGCTGAAAAAGAACGAGTTGTTGTGGTAAGCCATGTAAAGCAATGTACGAAATCGACAGGAAACGTTTTTTTGTTTATTTTTTCTCTTACTACTATCACACTTTTCATTCAAAGAGTTTAGTTAACCGTAATTTTATATGTTGAATTGATTCTACACGATGTTAAGGTGAAAAAGGTGTTGGTGCCTTTATATAGAATCCAATGAAGAAATCAAATTGAGGTTTTCAAGGCTATAGGCTAGCATTCTGAAAGGGAGTCTAACTTTAGTCCAGGGTTTAAACCAGGGCTAGTCCTACATTAGTGGATTTTTTTCCTTTCAAAGTATTCTAAAAATATGTTGTCACTGGTGAAAAAAAAATCCTCATGGATGGGCCGTTCCGACCAATCCATGAGGAATTTTCTCCTTTTGAAAGAAAAAAGTCCACCCCTGTAAGACTAACTCTGGTTTAAACCCGGGACTAAAGTTAGACTCCCTTCAGAATACCAACCATAGACTTTAGTGGTGATTTGGTTACAATTTTACGAAAGGGAAAGATAGGTAGAGAGAGAGATCGAGAGAGATCGAGAGAGCAACATAGTGCTGATCGAGCTGTTGCTAAATGTCAACTTGCTTTAAAGGGATTAGCAGCGATTTTGCTAATCCGAAACATCGAAAAAATCAGCAAAATTCATATTTTTATATTTTTGTTACTGGCATGGATATGCGAACATAACCTGCAAGTGGTTAGCTTGAAATCCGTGTATTAAAGACAAGGCAGTACTTTTTATCTGATTCTGTATTTTCTATACGTGCGTATCAAAATTCCGACTTGAGATCAAAAAAGCCTTTCCCGCTGCATATCACAGATTTTCAGCGTGATATTGTGCACCATGATCAATACAGTTTGACCTCAAACACAAACATTATTGATCTTTGGTTATTTTGTACCGGTGTAAACCGCAATCAGCTGTTTAGTGCAGATTTTGAGATGCCGTCACTGTTTGTCTATTTGCGGGAGACGGTATGACAAATTTCTTCAAATACTTCATTTTTTTCACTATTTGGTGGTTTGTTTCAACATTAAAGCAGTTATATGGAATTGTACAGGCTTATCCCTGATTTATAAGTTAAAAAAATGCATTTCCACATTTTTTCGATTCTCTCGCATTATCGCTGCTAATCCCTTTAACTCTGGCTAACTTCGTTGTTGTATATTCTGTAAGGCGCCGTGTTCTTCGTAGGGCGCAATATAAATGATTATTATTGGTATTATTATTGGTTAATTTTATTATTATTATTATTATTTTGAGCTTCCAATACTTACAGACTTATAATAAGTATAGATTCGGATTAAATATTTCAAATATCCGAAACCCGTATCTAAATAGCAGTCTCAGGTTGACAAAACAATCAACAAAGTAAAATTGTTTGTTTAGAATATCCTTATATTTTTTCTAATTTTTTTGCCAATGTTTTTGTTCTTGGGCACCATTTCCTTTTTACACGTGTATTTGTCCAAGACTAATATTGACTAAGTTGCACTTCAATCCCTCTTACTAAGTGGTGTCACCAGCTTGCAAAAAGAAAACCTATAATATCTAACACCAATCGCAAATGAAATCTAAAATCTAATAACATGCAGTATTTGTTTTTCTAAACTTACAGATTCCTCGCCCGCGCCCACCACCACCACCGAGACGCCCCTACTACATTGATACAAGCAAGATATTTATCACATAAATTAGACAATGAGTGTCAGTTTACAAGTCTCTTGTACCAAGTCTAACAATAATTAAAGCTTATGGATAAATATTTGAAACTGCATCTATGATTTAGATGTCTTGAAATAACAATTTGTATAATCGGGGATCATAATTTTTGTACAGGTAAACGTCGGATTTTTAAATGAGCTTTTCGTGTTTTTTAATTGGGAGAGGCTTTTGTCTTTTTTAAATTTAAAGGCATTGTCGTCACTTTGAAAAGATCAAACTAAGATATAATTTTGTATTGTCTTATTTCTCCAGAATTGCACATTATTCTTTAAAGGTCCATGGCCCGATCGCTAATAGAACACCAGAACCCCAGATTTTACCGGAAGTGGCCAGAATTTTGGTATCAGAAGAAAGCTACTATTTTTCTCATTTACCCTGTGAAATCTTAGGGCTAAAGGATGTTTGGTTTGGATGTTATGAGTGAAAGTGTGCCCTTTTTGGTCGACCAATATTAATTTTACACAGTACTCTTTGGGCTTACAAAATCACGTTTTTAGCTCACATCAAAACGGATTGAAATATCGGCGCGAAACTTTACAGATGGAGTTTTGGGGTGAAGGCCAATCTATCAAGATGAAATTCTCATGTACTTAAAATCGGGCCATCCTCCTTTAAAATACAAAGAGTATTTACATGTAGACCACCTGTACAATTCCAAATGTTTCTGGAAATCAGGCACAGGTGTCTGTATTGTAGTCATAGTCATACAACGTGGGTTGCTTGCTCCATGCATAGCATGACCTCTGACCTCTACTGACCTTGTCCAACAATAGAACATCTGTGTGGAATATGTGCCCACTGCAGGCAGGTGGATGCATTGTTTCCGCCATATTGTATGGGGCCAGGGGTTGGCTTATGCCGGCAAAAACTGGTTTTTTGCAGAGAAGAAAGGGTTTAAACCTGGTTTAAAACCCGGCATTAAAGTGGTTTTTTTAAAACCGAGCCAAAAACTAGGAAAGTCTGATGTCATCATCAAGCATTCTAGTGTTGTCATATAATTTAAGTCCCTCTATAACTTTAAGATAGTCATCATGCCTTGCATTATTTTATGGTTCAATTCAAAAATACACAAAAAAGAGGATAAACATTTTGAAAATAAAAGAAAAATAAAATGGAAAAGTGCACGGTGACAATTTTTTCAAAAACATGCAAAGTTCCGCAGCTGAACTCAAAACTAGCTGGTGGATTTACAATTAAATACTTCAATCTAAATGCTTCCCTTTGGACCATATCAGATTGTATTATCAATTTAGCCTAAAATTCAATTTCTATTTCATTCATTTTAGTGACTATTTAGTTTGAAATTTATTTGCACTTACAGATCAAATTTTTAAGGTATTTGTGAATTTTCAGCCCCTTTCCACAATTTCCCACTAAGGTTTTATTTCATAAGTCTGGTACTACTAGATCAAACGGAATATCATTCAAATAAAAAAGCCTTAAGTTGTGTTTAGTGTTCTTTCAACACTTCTTTCTGTAACTTTTATTTGATTTGACTACAGAATTAATATAACAACCAATTCATTACATTTTTTTTTTATTTAAAAGCATTTTGGGAACAAATTGAGTTTGTGCCAGTTGCCAAATAGGCGCATTTAACTTTGCGGTTTAAACGGTTTAAACCTGGTTTAAACCGGCGGTTTACCGGGCGTGTTTTTAACCGGCCACCCGTGTAGGGCAAAAACCATACTTCCAGTTGTTTCACTCGGCGACCATTTCAACTATGCGGCAGCCGCTATCCATTTAGTAGAGGTCAGTGAGCATGACTGCCAACGGACCTTTTGCAAAAAAAGACAGCCTTGTCGTGGGTCAATTCACATTAGATAAAAATATAACAAAAACAAAACAAATTTGTTTGCAGTAGGTAGTTCACAAACCTAATTTGGAAATTGGAAAGGAATTTCTCTAGAAGTGTCTCAAATCACACTAAATGCTAAGTCAAAGCATTTGCAAACCATACTATGTAAAATTATTAGTTTATAAAATAAAAGAATCAGTTTGGGGTCACTTATATGTTAAAAAGTGAAATTTCCTATCTTTGAAGAATTTTATGTCCTAAAAATAAATGTTACCAGTTCATTCAGCCTGTTATAATGGGTCCAAAATCTAAATGCTAAATACAAAAGCAAACTTGTTTTTTTACCTTACCGGTTTACCAGCGCTTGTAATTGAAATCATGTTGTAAGAGAAACATTAAGCAACTAGAACCCATTGAGGACACTCAAGTATGTAACAGCGTACAAATACGTGACCAATTTTTCCCAAACACCCCTAAACTGCTTTTACACTTGGGCAAAATCGCCTCATAAACAAATATTTCGGAATACCTCGGAATGATTTCGGAACAAAATTTTAAACAAATAAAAAATCCCCCCCCCCAAAAAAAAAAAACCGATAAGGATTTTGAAAAATTACCTTCGCGGGTCACGCGTGTTTACAGCATTATAGTCCGGGCATTATAGGCATACTTGAGTGTCTCCCCCGTCAATAGACGAAAATTTATGATCTCTTGCTGCCCTGTAAAAGATTAACATCTCTGTTCATCATTTTCTATCTAAGAATTGTGTACAGTTCTAGAAATGTGGCAGTTATTCAGCCGGATATTCAACTTGTCCCAATTTTTCTAAACTGTTGAAGCTTGTTGAATACCACTAACTCACTCTTACACCGTAGTCTATGGAAAAATGAGCAACTTTGAGCATGTTTCTTCCAGATTTTAAACTCATACAGAGGAAATACAAAATATCACAAATGTACAAGCTAAAATCACCAAATGACCAAAGGAAGTCGCCGTATAAGGAGAGAAGGAGACCCTCTATAATCATCATAGTTATATTTTAACACCATCAATTTTGAGTTGGTGTTTTACAACTACTTTATCATATACGCAGGATGATTTTATCCCCAAAATACACTTGTATCAAGAGAAAATGAAAAAAAAGTCTGCAGGTAGGACCTATTTACTAGGCACTGGAATCTTCATTACTAAAGTACCTGTTCAGGCAGTCCCATTCGACCCTTCTGAACATTCGAGCCAAATTTCAAAACAATCTGAACACTTTCACTCTAGGTACCTATGCAATATTCATAACATATACTAATAACCCAGCCGGTCCAGCGTGATCACCTCATGCTTATACACAGTCACTGCACCGGCTTCGGGCGTGCGTATGTATATGCACTACTTCCTTATCACCGGAGCTCACCGGCGCACGGTAATTGGCAGAGAGAAATATGTAAATAGACTAGTGTATGACATCATCCTAATTATAGTTTGTCACTGCTCGCGTGGAAGCTTATTATAATGGTGTATTTGAGTATGATATATAATACTCAGAACATTCATGGTCAGCTATTGTTAACATGTGCCCATCCGAGGTTACTGAACTGAGCCCTTGGTAGATTAACATGTCTATATGTGCTATTGTATGCATAGGTGTTTTTTGGCAATTCCATATAGTGTACAGGTCCCCCCGAAAACAAAATGCAAAAATTAGGTCTTTCCACCTCAAGAACCAGTATGCAACTCAATGTATATGTTGCTATTATAACACACATCCTTGCAAAGCGGCATTGTGGTTCTTGAGGGAGAAAGGGTTCATAAGTGGAAATTTTAATTACCCATTGAAGCCTGTATTATAATTTTACATAAAAGCAACTTTTGATAATATATGTAAAGTGCGATTTTTGGAAAACCAGCAAAGGTAAACTTTGAGCATGTCGCTTATAATGCGGAACGTTTCAAATTCATCGGTCTCATGAAAACTATAGAGGGCGTCCTTTATTCCTTATCCGGCGATGTCCTTTTTAACATGTGGTGAGCAATTTTTTTTTAGTTACGAATCGCCAAATACGTAGAAATAATTAAACATGCAGCAGCTCATTGAAATGTCTTAGTGTACAGTTTGTAGCCATATTGTATTGTAATTATAGCATATGGAAGGTTACTGGATTGAAGAATAGATAAAAAAAGTATTATCCGTATTTTTCTACATATTTATTATTATCATATTTTCTGTAAAGTACATATATAATAGAATTCGTCGACATGTAATAAACACATCAGTAATAAACACGAGAATACAAATAAAAGAATCAACCACACAGAAAAAATGATAGCAATTATAAACACATTTCCGACATATTAAGGTCAAGAAAAGATTTGTGCTTCTCCTCCAACACTAATTTGGGATAGGATAAATCGATCGGAAACTTGTTTATGATTAATTTTGTTACAAATCATAGCTAAAATTTTTACATCTAATGGTGAAGTTTCAGATATTTAGTACCTCATTTCTCTTTTAAAACAATTTGCAGGTTTCAAAAGACGTTTTAGAATGTTGTTTGGTACAATTTAAAATGTGAAATTCTGAAAGATTTCCCCCCCAGAAAGTTCGGAAATTACGGTCGGTACTAGTTTTTACAGTAAGAACTCCCCCCCCCCGATTGTCAGCGGAGGTTTTTTGCTTAATATTTGAACAGGAAAATGTCTTTGCCAGTCAGGCTGGGATTGAACTTGAAGATTTAAAATGCAACGCTCTACCGAGCTCAACACAAGTTCATAACTATTTTTAATGAGCCCGACCGGTAAATGGGAGTTCCAGGCTCAAATCCTAGACATTGGCCCACCAGCTACCATTCATTGTGTGTGGTTAACTGATAGATTATATATGATTTGTTATGCTTTTCTTTGAGTTTCACAACGTAATAAAGCCGGTGTCATGTATTACAGTGTCCGTGTGACTGAGTGTCCTACCACGCATCTGTCTATTGTGTTCTCCATTGAGTGCTGTATGCATCATTTGTTTCAGCACTGTACCCAAATGGCCTCGTCTACAAGGTCACGATTTATTCCGTACATGTTGCTATGGTAGCTATGACACTCTCTCATGGGGGACACTCAGTTTCTTTACACCGGCGCTCTAGCATCTGATTGATATGTTCAGGCAGATATACGGCGGTCCGGTAAGTACGTATATCCTGTTTCAAAAATTGAAAAAAAAAGTTGGCGTAAATTGAAACCAGCGTTTGAAAATTCTCAAGACTGGAATAATACCGAAAGGCATTGTGGGAAAAGGGATGCGGCCCGTTGCGATTGCGCGTTCACTTTTCCGTGTTTGCGAGAACCGAAGTACCCGACAAAAACGTTCAATTTTCTCGCTAGGTTCTATAGGTTCAGACCCAATTACGATACATTTTCAAAACAAAACATAGTAACGGACCCTCTGATGCAAAATCTCCATAGAACCCCTTCGTTTTACGGAGATATTTGAGATTTAGTTTCATTTGCATGCATTCGCTATGACGGACTGATGACGTTAATCTCTCGCGCAGTATTAATTTAGATAATATCTTTCGCAGTCTGTGACACAGACTACACACTTACTGGACCGCAGTAAGGCAGATACATGTAGCTCCATAAAAGTTGTCATCAATAAATATTTCCAGTTAATTCTGCCGGTATGGCAAGATATATGGACCTCCGGAGTCATAGCCCACTTACAACGGTGAAGAATAGGGCAATCGATTCGATTGACTCTTCACGCAACAATTGCACGGTTGATTCCGTTATCGTCTACGGAGCCCTGACTATGGCTCCGGGTGAACCATATCTCATTTTACACCGAAACATCCCATTGAACGTTGGCTTAATCAACAATAAACTTCTCTCAATCAACGTTGAGGACTATATTAATGAACCACTTGCAAAATGCGATCCTGCACATGCGCTGTGGATTACCTGGATTCACTTCTTGGCGCCGTTTAATTTCACAATGCTCAAGAATGAAGATCTGGAGACAAAGGACATGTCATTGTGTCTATTACTCGTATTTTGGCGGAACTCCTTTTTAACAGCCGCAATATTTGCACTTTTCTTCCAGTTGTCTGAGACGTTCATCCCAACTTTATCTGTTGACAGGAGTTCCATAAGTTTTTTTCCTTTTTTTTTTTTCCCATCTTAAATTAAAGGGCACTTGCAACGTATAGTTTTTGCTCTCACAATTTAGTGATGGCAGAGCATCGGTAGATATTATGTTGGGGTGGGGCAGGGGGGATGTATGGCACGGCTCCACGTATCAATTCATGGCGAGTTTCCCCGCGCATGTCGAGTTTCACGCCTGTGTATCGAGTTTTCCTCCGCTAATGTCGAGTGTGCAGCGGGATATGTCGAGTTTACAGCGATATATTCCATTTGCCCTCCATTACATCGAGTTGCTCTCATATGGTGAGTTTGGACATAAATCATGTCCAATTTCAAATTCTCGACATGATTTTTTCCTCAACATGAGGAAAACTCGACTGATTTTTGGTGTATGTGTAAAAAAAATGTCATGTCGAGTTTGCTCATGTTGAGAAAAAATCATGTCGAGTTTGCTCATGTTGAGAAAAAATCATGTCCAGTTTTTGCTCATGTTGAGACAAAAACCATGTCGATTTGGCTCATGTTGAACAAAAGATGTCCAGTTGCACATGTTTTGAAAAAACTCATGTCCAGTTTTTTAAAACTCGGCCTGAATTTATTCTGGACATGATTTATTCTGGACATGATTATGAAACTCGGCACAAGAGTGCAAACTGGATAGGCAGCGATGTAAACTCGACATACTTCGCGGGGTACAACTCCGATATACAAGCGCCATGAAACTCGCCAGAATTTGATACGTGGAGCGTGGAGCGATGGTTACTAGAGACTTGGTGTTGTGCAGTAAGAGGATGTTGAAAAGGGTTGAGTCGAAGCGAACCAAGTATTCCAAGAAAGGGGGGGGGGGGGGGGGAAACAAGGTAATAATATAAACGATATGGCCGAACAAAGGACGAGTGTTTTCAGGTATTGACAACGTTAAGTACAAATCGAAATTGATGGTTAGGTTTTGTTTTTAAGAGTTGGCGGCAAGTTCATATCACGGTTGGTCAAACCGTTTTGATTAATTTTAAACCATTTGATAGAAGAAGACTTAACCGGTGAATATAAACCTATACAAAAATCAAGGCCATATTGGTAAGACAGTATAGTAGCGAAGTTGCTGTTGAATAAGGAATTGGTAAAGTGGGTGGAGCATGTAGTCCCCTTCCGTGCGGAAACACGGAACCATGCCTACCCTTACAATATTAATTTTGCTTTGTCAGGCAAACTGAATATGTTTGTAAGAGTCTTCAGGACATATAAATGAAGTTTATTATTCGTTTATCTCGTGTAAGTTCAGATTTCGGTATGTGTTATCCGTCCTGTTCATTTTCCCTCCACCTTCGACTCAGGGTACCTAGCAGTCTCAAGTTCAAAATTCCAACTAAAATACAGTAGACGATGTTGTTTTCGGGCTAGCATGTGGTCTGTGAGTACCGATTTGTTCAATTTCTGCATTACACTGTGTGTGAGACAGCTTGCTCAAAAAACTACCGACACAACATGCGCAAAATGTACGCAGGGAAGTCACCCCCCCCCAAAAGGACGCTCAAAAATGCAAGTGGGGTATCCGGGGGCCGATAAACAAGGTGAATCGAGGTGAAATTTGTCAAATTTGCTGTAAAATTGCATTAAAGTTGAAAATTGTGTCAATTTGACATTACACCACTTTATATAACAAGTGCCACTTCAGATGCTTTTAAAGCAGTTTTTCCAGTGCAATGTAGAAGTAGTGGGTTTTTTAGCCCTTACGGACAGCCTACTGTCCATTCAATTCGCTTAGACCCTCTGTGTTATAAATATTAGAGAAGGTAGACGTGTCGGGGAAAAATCGTGAAAGGAAAAGTTGTAATCACGAATTACCCAACTGGGATTTTTTAATTGCCAAACATATGGATGGAATTTTATGTACAAATCTAATGAAATTTGACCCCTTTTCCATCAAAGTTGCAAATATGATCTGTTCAACGTCTGGTACCATTAACAAATCACATGTGAGGTGGTCTAAATTGGTATTATACATACGAGGTACAAGCAACTATCGATGTAGAAATGCCAACTGCGATCAATATCGGCGGACCAGAAGACCTTGGTCGGACAGTGACTGCACAAAATCTTGTCTTAAAAGGTCATATTTAAAAAGAATGTATTGTATTTGTATTTCTTTGAAAATTTGAAGCGACATATAGACGCTATTTATTCATTAAAAGCATTGTTCATGATTCAATCAATGTCTTCTACTGTCAAAAAGCGATGCAACGTTTACACACCTATCTTATAAATGGAACATTACTGAAAGGAAGTTTATGCTCATTACGAATATTCGGCTGGTTCCGATTCCTTGCGGGTTGATGGCCAAAAATCGCAGAAATTGAATAGAATTGGGTGTGAAGAAATACTTTTCAGCATGCACTTTCAAAATCTTGTTGGGTAATTAGATGAATACCAACTTTTCTTTCATGATTTTTTTCCGACACCAATACTTTCTATAATATTAATTAAAAACCGAGGGTCTAAACTAATTGAATGGACAGTAGTTAATGGTGCATAAGCTCACAGTCGCTGACCATTTTTCTTTCATTTGTAACGATTATAGTTATCTGGTTGGCGAGAAAGGGTAACATATACAGTGGTTGAAATTTGATAAACGTGTAAAAGTTGTAAAATCTAGTTTAAACGATTTGCTTTAAGAGTGTTTTTCAGGTTTAAGGAAAATCTTTAATTTTTTCTATTCTTAGACATTGTTATGTTAACTTTAAAAAGTGTAAGTTATTCCCTTTGTCCCTGAATCTTAGTTTCGCTTAATCCCGCTCACGGTAAAATCATTTCCTGTTCACTCTCAATCACGCTAAAACTATTTTCACAGTCTTTTTTTTTTCTCTATTTAGAATTAAAAAATGCTGCGATCACGGAATTTGTCCTTATAATAATTATAGCTTTTGAAAATCCATTGATATTTAGAAAATTCCCTTCGGTTATTGCACAATGCCTACAGAATGAACGTTGCAGAGTTGTCGGGACAGGAATTAGTAACAAGGCTGCTATGATGAAAGCTATAAACCAGAGAGTGTTTGAATCAATTCCATGATGCATAGCAATGTGCCTATACCTTGGTGTACTAAACACATGTCAGTACTTAGGGGAAAAAAGTGTTCCAAAAGTTTAAGAACCACAAGACTTTTCAGAATTATGCAAAAAAAAAAAAAACAATCCCTAAGTACTAATGCTTAGTGGGCTAAAATGAGTGTTAAAGTCAGGGTTTTTATTGTTAAGAATATGATTTTTATGTGATCACATGACCCTATATTGAGGTGAAATTTCCCAAAACTGGTGCATTGTGGGATTGACTCAAAACACCCTCTGGGGATAAACAGTCGACTAATGGTTGCCTACAAATAAGGGAAACATAGTGAACAACGTCCGGTTTCGGGGTGATTCCATTCAACGTGCTTACTCCCGTTAGCATGGTAAGATAATATGAAGTCCCATGTGAAGCACTATTATTTCCAAACATTTATCGCAATATTTAGTCAATTAAAATTGTACTGCGCATTATGCTTGTATCAAAATCTTATATAGGCCCTATATATATTTAAGAATTAAACTGTGACCATTTAAGTGGTTTTATCGGCAATTTTATTTTTGGAACTGAATAGAATAGCCTTTACAAAATAATTCGCATGATATAATGCCTAAATTAAAAAGGTTGTTGGGATTCCCCGATGAAACAAAAAGTACTTCACAGTGGAACTACTATACTGTGTCTCATCTCAAGTTGAAGGTGACGTCATCAAGTCAAAAGCACAGAAAAAAGTAGTGCGTTCTAAATTCGAACTTTTGAACAAAACATTTGATAAACTTCACTTGAGAAAAGTTTGTTCTCATTGTTTAAAGAATCAATGAGACTTATGAATAAAGTTAAACATCTATTTAGGTATAATTTTGTGTGGCTATGGCGGTGGTGCTCCGGGGTGGTGCTACGGTCAAACTCAGTCAAAGCGCTGCGACGTAAATACTGACTGTAAAGTTAAACAGTGCAAGTATGCACATGCATTCAACGGGTGCTGTCGATTTTCCACATTATTATTTGATGATGACGGTAGTTCGACCTAATATGGTAGAAAATTATCAGTCCTGATGTGCCACAGGTATGTGTAGATTTCACAAAGAGCATTTCAATATCAGGCATGGAAGGATTTCAGTATGATTGCATTGTACTATCATGACTATAGATGGACCATATCGTTGGGTCAACGTGTCATCTGGTCATGGTGTGTGGTGGTGTGTGTGCATGCTTGTGTACAGTAAGTAGTGTATGCCATGCAGCTCCATGCAGTCTAGGCTAACCATGAGTACTACGAATATGTCTAATTGATTTGCTAGTCCAAATTGACAAAATCAGAATTGAAATTAGAAGAGTTACCAAACATAAATTGACATCGCTCTGTTCTGATAATTTTACAATGACTATTGAGCCTACATGAAAAGTGAATACAGGCCCTGACCGTCGTAATTTTCAGTGTTTATACTGAGTCTGTATGCATGATATGAGATTATGACCGTCTCAGCGGTCATGTATTATTTAGAATTCGATACACGACTGTTTGAAGATTGGGTAGGATTTGCCAAAATGCATGTCCGGAATGCATGCTGTCACTTTTGAGAGAAAAAAAAAGTTATGAGGTGCTGCATTGTGCAAGCCACGTAGACTAGTGTAAGCATGCTTTATAGTAGTGTGCAATTTTCAAAGGTAGGCCTACAAAGCCTAGGCCCAGACATAAGCTGACATGTGAAAATTAACTTGCTTTACATTTATAGGCAGGCTACAGTTGGCCTAGCTAGCTATAGCCTACACATAAACCATACAGGTTTTAGACTTCATGACCTTATTTTGTATTTAGGCCTTTTTAAAAGATGTTTTAATTAAAAAAAAATGAGCTATGTTATTATTATTTATTATTTTTCCCACTTTCAATTTTTTTTTGCACACATGGCCCAGTGTCTGTGTTGAAAGCGGGTCTTATTGAAAGTTTGCCTGTACTCACCTATGCTACTCTGCATAGTCTTCATCATCCAATTCCGATTCACTGTCAGTGTTCATCGTCGTCTTACCCAAAGATATAATTCAGGTTCCATTTTCTGTAAGCAGTTTGTCCACCAGATTTTCCTTTGACCACATCTCATTCTTCTACCCTTTAACATGTTTTTCAAAATGTGCCAGTAGTGGGAGTTTCCCTTTCCTAGGCCATCTTTGAAGAGTTGTCAAACTTCATCTAGCTGATGTGTATTGTTGTGGCAACATGGTTCTTGGATTGACCCCAGGCCTATCAAGGTAGGGATTAGAAAACCGGAAGCAAGATAGCATATGCCCATTGGAGAAAAAGGAAAATTGACAAGTGTATACTTGGAAACTCACACACACACACACGTAAACACATGCTACACATGCGACAAACACACACACACCACACAGCACTACACATGAACCACGCTTACACCATACACCTGACCACACAATAGAGTTGGAATAATTTAGTTTGTAATTAATTTAAACAAAAATAAACAAAAAATTAAATTAATCAAACCTTTTTTGGCGGTTTGTAAAACATATGTCAAAGGGCCATGTATTAAATATTGAAGAATAATAATGTTATTATAGGATAGGGGCAAACTACAGCCATTTCGTTTCAAAGCAAAACGAAACGGTTTTGAAGGCTTGGTTTTAATGTGAATTGAAAATTTGCAAAAGTGTAAGAAATTGTAAGGCAAAGGCAAAAAACCTTGAAAACTCATTTTCTCTTAAATAATAAAAACAAATCAAGTTGATGGAAAGTGATTTAAATCAGTTGACAAGTAATGATTTCAATTACCAATAGAGTACTAGACTCTTATTTTAAATCATTCATTCCAGGCATTTCATATAATGTTAAGATTAAAATTGAGCATAATTTATAACTTATCGTTAAACGGGATTAGCAGCGATTTGCTATCCGAAAACATCGAAAAAATCCATCAAAAAATTTCCTATTTTATATTTTGTATGCCTGCTATGCGAACCTAACCTGCAAGTGGTTGGCTTGAAATCGTTTAGTAAAGGACAAAGTAAAGTACCTTTTATCTGATTCTGTAATTTCTATACGTGACGTATCCAAAATCCGACCTTGAGATCAAAAAAGTATTCCGGGGAATATCACAGATTTTCAGCGTATATTGTGCATCTGATCAAACAGTTTTGACCCTCAAACACAAACATTATTGATTTTTGTTTATTTTGTACTGGTGTAAACCACAATCAGATATTTGAGAATGCCGTACGCTGTAGTCTATTTGCAAGAGGCGGTATGACAAATTTCCTCAAATAATAATTTTTTTCACTGATTTGTGGTATTGTTTCACATTAAAATCAGTATATGGAATTGTACACGCTTATCCCTGATGTATAGTTAAAAAAATATGCATTTCCACACTTTTCGATTCTCTCGCATTATCGATGCTAATCCTTTAAATCAAATATGAATTTGAAGCTGATGCGAGTGGTATTTTAGGTCCATTTTGTGAAAAATAATAATTGGAAACTTGTAGCATCAGTTAAGGTCCCTGGATGCCAGGTATGCTTTTAAAATGTGCCAAATTTAAAAAAAAAATCAAGTGATTTTTTTTATTTATGTCAAGGCTAATCTAGCATTACGCCGTTACTACTTAGTAATGCAACGGATTGGTGCCAAGCTAGCGATTAACCCCGGGGGCACTCAACTTTCAATTGGGTGGGGTGTGCAGACCGCAGGGTCGCACCTTGGACCTTGCGAACTGAACGAAAACTTGCGGAAATGGGGGGGGGTCTTGCAAACTGAAAATGGAAAATTTAGACCCGGGCTTGAGAACGAAATTTGGTCAAAATTAGGACAAAAACGTAGTTAAAAATCAAAATTGTGCTTGAACTGGGGGTTCTTGTGAGCTGAAAACATGCTCAAATGGGACCCTTGCAAACTGCCAGAGATGGCTGAAAAGGGGTCTTAAGGGCCCGCACATACCGTACCACTTTTAAGGGTCAGTGCCCCCCCCCTTTGAAACTCTGCAAGTCCTGATTTGGTGCTACATGAGCAGGAAGGGGCATTCAATAAACCTATAGAGAATGGGAGAAATGATCTTCCGTGGGAGGCCAAGTTGGACCTTGGGACTTCACAGCAGGTCATGAGACCTGAATGAGCGATGAAATGTTTACCCGGGTACCCACCCTATACCCCACCCTATAGGGTGTGAAATGTTCGCAAATGCTGTAAACCCCGCCCCAACCCTCCCACTACAAAGGGTTAAAATCTTTCGTAACAATTCTGATTTTCTTTAAATATAAGGCTTTTTTGTATACTTACAGTCTAATGCATTTAATTCACATGATATGGGGGAAGTCTAAGAACCTTGTGACCAGCTGCCCTGCCAACTTGTCAATCTTTTTCTCACTATATTGCTTTCTGAGTGTTCAACAAGTTCAGTGTTCAACAATAATCATGTCAGGGTCCATGGAATAGTTTGCTTGTGAGCCATGCCTGAATGTCCGCTTTTCTCCATCCATTCGGGAAGTAATTACACAGTGTAACTGTGATATGAGCATTGTCCATAATGATCACACTTTTCGATGTATGTTGGGGAGGAGTTGTTGTGTGAACCATTGTTCATAACATTATTGTTCATTTCTCGGATTGATAGTCTAATTCTGTTTATTCGCTTGAAATATAAATGTCCGCACCAGGGAACAATCCATCTTGCTCCTGAATGAACGACGATGAGGCGCTCACCTTTTCCAGAAGTGGTCTTTGTCCTGTGCTCAGACCTGCATTCCACGCTTGATCGGGAATCGACTGGGTATCATCCAGACCTTGATGTTGTTATGACCGCATACCCAGGTCTATCCGTATAGACGATAGACGGTTGTTTTGCCTATGCTTTTATGGCACGCAGATTATCTATGTCGCATTCTGTAAAATCGGTCTTTTTCGGACTTTATACACAACTACCAGGTGATGAAGAATTCGATGTATGATGAGAGGCTGACGTTAGGAAGACTGGGATCTGTCCGGATTACTGCATGCAAACTCCGTAATGTGGGTAGTTTGTTCTTGCGAAACAAGTCGCGGTGGACTTTAGTTCCTGATTGGCAAAGGGACCCACTCGTATTATTCCTTTGTTGATGCTTTATTTTTTACTGAGCGGCGACCATCCTGTATTGACCATCTTTCTCTCCTCTTAGCCTATAAACAGTGCTTTTAGAAAAGCCGTGCTTTTCAGGCGTTTTTTGTTCCACTCTCTTTATTTAACTGTGGGTTCTCTGTTCTAAAGTAAACAGTCCACGTTCAGAATGATCGTTTTTACCTTTCGGAAAAGCGATCCGCGTAAATGTTTTTCAAACAAGATATTTGGCGAAAAAGCCGCAGGATTTTTGCTGTAGCAGTGATCATCCATGTTGCTGAGTGTACGTACGTTTGTTTATTTTCATTGCGCAGCTGATTGATCATGAATATGTATTAGTATTTTTGTTTACGCGTTTTCGTGAGGCGTATTAAGTTGCCATGTCCATAATTAGGTATGACGGTTCCTTATATGGAAAAAAATCCCACGGTGTAATAACCTCTTACCCATAATTCTTGTCAGTGCGACCGTATTTTGTATGGATGCAAAGTTCAGAGATCGAAACTTGTCACGCGGAAGGATATTTTAAAACTTGTTTGAGGTGATTTGGTGTCGCAATCTCTTACTAAACTTAGCATTTTTGCAATATGATCATTTTGAGCAATACGACGTTCTTCCAACGTCGGTAAGAGTCTGAATTACTAAATGACGTCACCTTCAACTTTAGATGAGACAAAGTATAGCAATGTTAAGAGACCACTTTTGTATTTTTAGTTTAGTCAGCATCACTGTCTAATACTTGCAAACAAAAGGATATTTCAATGGGTTCACTGTCTTTGACTTAATTCGTGTGAAAGTGACACGTTTAAAGGTAAGTTTACGTATTCTTTATTTAAACATTCATTATTTAATGTATATCATAATTAGTCGTATATCAGTTTAGGAAATTCCAAAGTAAATGCAGCAGTAAAAACATACGAAGGTGTATGTTTTCATAAGTGTATAAAAGGCTTCTCAAGTTAACAAGTTAAGAAGATAGCTAATGATGTTTGCTACACAATAAAGGTACTTTCAGAACAACTTCATTACTTTACGATATGGACGAAAGTTTGTTCATTTTAAACCATGGTTTCCGGACTATACAAAGTGTGCCAAAAATGTAACATTAAAAAGGACATTGAAGAAAATCAGATATAATTCCTTGGGTAGAAACATTTCATAGCCACGAAAGACTTTTCCGCCAATCAATTTAGAGGATTTTAAAGTAAATTAGAGCATAATTACGAAAGCATTTCAGATTCACGTAGGGCACTCTCTGTGTTGGGAATCTGTTCAGGGTAATGAGCATGGTAAATGCTGTGGAAACCTATTGGAACAGTTGACAAGGCAGTTGCAGTAGGCCACCAGTCTTGGACGATAATTTCCAAGCAGCGCATGTGGTAAGGATGCCAGTCCAAACCACGTGATAAAGTTAAAAGAAGATGGAGTCATGTGTATTGTATTCTTTCTTGTGCTCTTTGGAGTGCTATACGGGCTTCTTACGTTGTTGATGTTTGCCTGAGTTTTTGCTGTTCTTTGTCTTCCACTGTAGCCTTTATTCCTATTTAAGCTCAATCCATGTCTCCAGTATATGTCAAAGTTTATTTGTATTGATTCCTATTTGGTAAAGGCTAATAGGAAATTGACTGGCGAAAACAAACGAATGGTTTCTACATGGATCTGGTCAAGATGAATAGTGTCACCCATCAATACACGCTCTTCGGTGGTGAATTGTGCCAAGAATTGTGGCTGTTGATGGATTTCAAAAATTTCTTTTGTGGTACTAATTAAAAAGGATAGTAAACTAGATACATTGTAGTCAACTAAAATGCTCAATTCCAAAGTTTGAAATGAATCGGATGTTCGCCTTGATGTAGTAAAGATCTATGTATAGTATAGGAGTACCATATGATGCTGTGTATACCATAACAAAAGTTCCAGATCCGAAATTTTATTGACAAAGTTGTGATTGTCTTTATGAGAATGGCAGTCTAGCTTATTTCAAGAGGGATTTAGTATGGGGGAAAGCTTATATACGAGCAAAACGAACCGAGTGTTAGAATATTGAGGGCGGCATTCTGAGGAAATCTCTGAGCCGCCTTCCGAGCCATAATGCAAATTTTTACAATAAATTAATACTGACTGAATCTACATATTAACTGTTATCTGTTCATACTTCTTTAACGTAATTATGTCACCGAATCCAATGGCGGTTCAATACCTTTTTTTAATACTAAAAGATTTAAGATCCAGGTGGAAGTGGCCCAACTAAAATTTACACCCTTCACTCACTGGATTGTACCTCTGGATCTAGAGACCCAAATAAGATGGGGTAAAAAGGAATTGATCGAAGAATATTTAAGCTTTCATAAATACATAATTCTAGCGAGGATTGGCATAAAGGCAATATGTAATATTTAGTTCTGAACGTTATACTTTTAGCACACATGTAATTGGTGTAACTCAGCAATAATGTGGGAAAAGTGCCTGAAAATTCTAATTTGTTCTTAACAAGCAAATGACGGTCACAAGCAAATCACAAACTACGACGGGCTTTCCATAAATAGAAAAAACAACACAAATAAAACAGGGAGTTTAAGAAAAAGCGTAACCAAATTTCAAAATTTGAGTTAACTTTATATTGATTCAACCTGTAAACACCAATTTAAACATATATAACCACTATATGGAAGGATCTGTTCGATAAAGGAAATTTTCATTGCTGGCTATGTTGAGATTCAGTGTTGTGAATAAGCCCACGAAAGCAGGATGCCACTTCCCTTATTGCTCTTCAAATTCAATTGAACCGATGCTGTTTATACTCAAAAGATCATACATCAACCAGTGTAGTCTTTGCCAAAATATACTGAGATTGGGGAAGGTAGAAATTAATTCGGAAAATGGCAAAAACAAAGAAAAAGATAAGAGAAGTTTAAGTTAATTATAAGAGATCTGCAAGAATTGATATACGTCAAGGTATCTTTACACACACACATTGGCCAAAAGTATTGCAACATGCAGAAAAAAAATCATTATCACAAATAATGGTTCGTAACTACACATGACGTGTTGAATGCCAAAGTTGTGTTTTCGAACAGATGTTATTTCCCAGAATCAAAGAGTGCAAAAACATTCGATTTCACTATGAGCTAGTAAAATCTCAATTCCCTTGGCACAGTTTCAGTAGCTTTCATTCACCAATGTATTTAGAAAATACACACCTGGTGTTTTGGGTATGATATACGATACCCAGATCACACAAGGTCAGCTCATGTCAATGCATGTACCAGTACAACACACTGAACTGTGTCCTTGGTAGATGAGCTTATTGTAACTCATAGTGTTTGATTGTCATGTTCCCGGATTAAAAAAGGAGGAATACAGACACAGGAAGGCCATAAATGACTCCAAATAGCCGCTAAGTGAATTGTACGAATTTGTTAGGGTTTCATGTAGTGGTTATGTGGACCGGAAACGAGACAACTTCAATGGATTGCGGTAGCCTTCAAAAATTTCGGAAATTTTTGAGACATCCGCAATGCAGGTTGAATGATTTACCATGTGCAAGTCATATCTGGATACGTATTCACATTCCATGACAAAAAGCATAATGTCAACGGTATGAAAGTTGTTTCCAAGTTATCACGTGGCCTATTTCTTGCACAATTTAGGCATTATACGTAATGTGTAGTCAAGAATTCCTACTACAATTTGAAACCCATTTGTGATTATAAAATATTTTGTCAGCATGTTGTAATACTTTTTGCTAGTGTGTGTACGCGTATTATAATGCTTTCGGATTTCTTGGTGTAAACCCAGATTCAAATGAAAATAAAAAGTTAAGGAAAACGTTCTCTATATATTTTGTCTGGGGATGTTAAAATCAAATTAATATTTTCTGCCTTAAACATGCAAAGTAACGAGTGATATCGAGGTTAAGGTCATTAGGTCAGAAAAAATGTAAAAAATGCGGTAAAAAACAAAGATCTTTGTGAAACAGCAAGAACACGCAGTTGTGAAAAATGTATTCTTTTTTGTCCATGAGCCCATTAACCACAATATCCTTGTCGTGATATCCAGTGAGTCCACTGAGACTTTTAATGGTCATTTTGCTACCGGCAAAAGGAGACCATGTACTTTTCAGATGTCATTGAAGGGATTTAGGCTATAATAGTCAGCAATTAGAAACCAAATTCTAAAATAACAATGACAACTATGACAGAATATGCTGTTTTAATTTTGTTAACGTCAAGATTTTGTTGAGCATTGGGAATCTTTTGATATTTTTCTTCAGTGGGTACTCCAGACAGGGGCGGAAATACGTGTTTAGGAGCATATAAGTTTAGAAGATCAACGATACACTACAAACAATGTAAATCGTCGTGTGAATTCAAGTAGGTCGTAAGTGCAATAGCTACCATGGGATATATCTGTGTGCTGCCATGTATTGGGATGAATCTTTAATTTATACTTCGTTGAGTCAGTGGCTCTTGAAATGGTTCTTCAGGCGACTGTTTGGCATGAAGAACCATTTCAAGAGCCACTGACCAAAGACTTGTATGTTTGGTGGGAATTTCTGTGCTAATAGCGACAGCCACTTGGGGCGCTTTAGAACTCAGTCACCGGTTGCTCACTCATTCTACCCGGTTCACTTCGGTTTAAACCGCGGTTTACATTGTTCTTAACAACGAAATACGGATTTACCGCCAGAAACCGCCGAGCAATCGCCGGGAAACCGCCTGGCGACCACCGCGCCGGCGGTTAGGTTTTGAAACAACCCCAATACCTGGTGTATCTTTTTTGTAGAGTAATAATTGATTTAAGCACGGGTAAAGGTTAGGCAACTTTTCAAAACATTTTCTCTCGTGGCATGAATAATAAGCAAAGTAAATTGACCGAGGTAGTGTCCAACATTGTGGTTCATTGGCAAAACCCACTATTAAGAACTTTCAGTTACGTTCAAAGTTAAATATCGGAGCTGAACGTTTTGAAAAATCGTCAGTCAAGAAACTTTGTGTCTTTTCAAGCTAAGGTGTCTAAACACGATATGTACGTTACAAAATACTTATTGCGAAGTGCACTATTTAAGATTTCAATTGTGTTGTTGTTCCACCCTCTAAGTGTGCTGTTTATTCGAGAACATGTACCATTGAAGTCAAACTTTTTTTTGAAAGTCATTTGGAGATAACGTTTGCTACTCAATTGTGTATTCCCATATCCCTCTCTCTTTATTGGAATTTGTGGCAGTGGCGGCTCCAGAATAGGTTTATTCATGCATAACTCTTAATTGAAGTAGGAGTATTGTTTGTATCATTACAAGTGGACCAGTATATACGTAATTCCTAGCTGAAATACACGTGTAAAGAGTTCAGTGTGAAGCAGTTCAACGTGTTGTTGATAACACGCAGTTTTTTGCTTTTCACCCCTGCTTTTCGGTTTGGAGCCGGCCCAAGATTTGTGGTACCACTCTATGTGGTGTGTATGCTACAAACGTTGTGCATTATGAAGTTAGCAACACCTCGGTTATTACTTATCCAACTAAAGTATTACACTGGTAAAATGTCTGGTAAAAAGGTCTGCTATATGACACTGATTGAAAACAAAATGAAGACTACGATTTTCTTACTTTTGGAGTTCTGACCCCACGAACTTGGTCCAAGATGAACGACGTTTGATTTGGATGGTGCACTAAATGTACACCTAGATACGGCCGGAGTTTTATTATTATTATTTTTACGAAATTGCGACCCTTTTAACGCCCTCCTTCGCACCGCACCGCGTGCTTGATGGTGACCCCTCCTGCAGGAAAACGAAATGGACTACAAAACCCAAAATTTTAGGGTTTTCGTATCTCATCAATATTTGACATCACGATATTAAAAGAAAATCCATGACGCGTTGCAATGCACATCCCGAGCGTTGACTCTGAATGCCCATATTATGTTTATTCTAAGTATAATTATAATATGACAGCTATAAATAGTTACCCATTTGAAGTTAATAGTTAAGATGGTACCTGATCATACCATTAGGCTTTAAAGTTATAATACTTTAATTCCGATACTTCAGAATTAGATACTCGGAATACACCTGGATGTGAGTGAATAATCATTTTAGTATAGCCTGTATGAATACTGATAAAAATGAACATTTTAATTTAATAATTAGGACGATATCCATTCCATTCATTCCATGTTTTTATCATTAATCTTTTGTTGAACATACAGGTAGGAACACATTTATTGCGAACATAACGCGTGCAAAAAACGGACCAGCCTAGAAAGTGAAAAACTTAAAGGAACAACGAAACCACTCCATCGATGTCACGACGATGTCTTCTTTTAACATCATGATCAGTGCAAACAATACGATCGGTCATGAACAACCCTTCTGGAGTATACCAGAGAGAGTGTGTCTGTCTATATTTCTCATCTGTATTATCATTGTATCTGTTATTGGGAACACAAGGATTATATATAAAATCAGGAAATTTCCACTTTTATTAAAGAATCGAACCAGGCTACTTGCTGCTAATTTAGCAGTTGCTGATTTGGGGTTGTCTTACTCTGCATGCCATTATCACTAACAACAGTAATCGCCGGGGACTGGATCTTCGGTAATGTTGTCTGTGCATTCAATCGTAGTATGGAAGCTGTGTTTCTTGTTGCATCGTTTCACTCACTCATGTATATAGGTATCGACAGATACAATATATATTGTCGAAACCAGAGAATTTGGACTAAATGGGTAATAGTTGCATTACTCCTTTCTTGGATATTACCGTTTACTTTCACCATCTCACATTGGGTAGAAATAGCCGAGATTGAATACAGACGTGGTACCTCTCACTGTGGTCAAACGTTCCCAAAAAGAAATACTGCCGGTTATGTGCGTTTTAGTTATGCTATCCTCGTCGGGTTAACCATTCCATTACTAGTGTTTGTGTTCTGTTACGGTTCAATCCTGATCAAACGGAGAAAGCGCAATGTTATCAGCAGGGCAATGGACCCATTTACGAAAATGATGTGTTTAGTTTCCCTTGGCTTTTGTATTAGCTGGATTCCTCTTCTTGTTTTTGATTTTGCAAGCTACATTCAAGGATTAGATGAGATAGTTACATGGCCTTATGTATACGTGTATTGGATAGGCTATCTAAATTCAGCGTTCAAACCTATAATCTACTATGTTTACTTCCCAATGTGTTGCAAGAATCGGAAGAGCAGATTTCGAAGAAGAAAACATTCTTTTGGGACAGCGTGGACTAGTGTGCGAACTGGTTGTGGTAAGTTTGTAAAGCGCTTGGGAGAGAGAGAGAGAGAGAGAGAGGTGAGAGAGAGGAGGGAGAGATATAGATTGTTAGATAGAAAGTGTTAATTGTTAAATATATAAATCCCCAAATTGTTTGAGTCACATGTCTTGGTCTATATAGTAATCACACTTTATGACAGCTCAGAGGGTATAAGGTCGTCGCATCATGGTTCCTTTAATGACAAAAATATGAAATTATTAATTCTTTAAACCTTTTTTCTGTATAGCAAAATCAGGCAACGCAAAAGTAAGACATAATTCCGATTTAAATTTTGAATTAAAAAAACTGGTTTACAAATTCAATAAGCAAAGCTTTTCAAAAAAAACATATTTTTTCGATCGAAAAACCAGTTTTCTAGACCGCAATAATTTATCAAATTAGATAGGCAAGGCTTTTGAAAAAAAAACTTGATTGAAAACCTTTAAGTATCTCGACCGATAAACTAGGTTTATCAAAATCCTAGCTTTTCGAGTCGATAAACCCGTTTTTTTTTTCTCGAAAAACCAGATCTATCAATCCAATGCTTGTTTTTGGGGCAAAAATCCCGATCTTTCTGTTTCTTAGCCTCATGTGGGAGAGCGTGGCCTAGTGGATACACTTACTGGGATTTATCCGGGTACTCAATTCTGGATTTGATCTGTATATTGGTTAAAAAGAGAATACCGCTCTCCTCCATGATTAACATGGAATTGGGCAAATGAATCATGAAAGCATCCTGTCCTTCGGAGGGGACGTTAAGCAGTCGGTCCCGTGTATAGAGAGTCACAAATGTACATGTATATCGCAGCTAGTTTTTGAATAAGAGTCGGGTGAAAACCCCGGCTTGGTTTCCAATCCAACTCACAAGCCCAAGCTGGCCATGTTAGGAGCGTCCGTACCATGGATTCACGCGGCTCCGGAACAACTTACTCAGCTGAATAAATCCTGCTGCCACCACAAGCCGTTACCATTGACTTGTGGATACGCAAAGAAGAAGTGCAAAATCGTGCCATAGGCAGGTACAATGCACATAGAAGAGAAGGCTTATTCTTTCGTCAGATAAACCAGGTTTTTACTAGATAAACTAGGTTTATCTAAAACCTATTTTTTAATCAATAAGTCTGGTTTTTCAAAATCGAAAAACTAGGTTTATCAAATTCAATAAGCATTTCAAGGTTTTGAAAAAACTTTTTTGATAGAAAAACCACAGTTTTCGACTGATAAACTAGGTTGATCAAAACCAGCTTTTTGAATCGATAAACCTCGTTTCGATTCGAAAAAGCAAGGTTTATCAATTGAAAAAAAAAACAGGTGTTCTCTTTCTTTGAAAAAAAAAACAGGTTTATCAAATTTGATGAACAAGACTTTGTAAAACCTATTTGTCAATAAAACAAATTATTTTTAACTTGTAATGTACAAAATTACTTGTCAAATACCTCACAAAAAATAAAATTGTTAATAAAGTAACCACTCAACAATCTTTACAAATTTATGGTTTGTTAATCTGCAGGCACATAGTATTGTCTGCATGACGCACACTTTTATCTCAAGACCTTTTGATTTTCTTTATCAGAAAATAAGATATCAAGACCAAACGGTCAAAGAAAACGTCTCCGGGTATTCAAAGCAGCAGCAGGAGATATGATTTAGATATTAAATATATCAATACATCTCTAGCTGAAGATAAATACATAGACCAGCCACATAGACATGATATTGGTGACATAGACATTGAGAAACAACTTTCAGATTCTAGAATTCGCCGAACTTCAAATCCAAATGCGGAAGTACATACGAGCCGGGGAGGTATGTATATAGAAATTTGCTATTTTTTTATTCTTGTTTTGTACGTTAGATGAATGATATGATCTGAGGCAAATGGTTGTTTAATTAATTTAAAAAGCATTCATTATTTTGATGTACATAAAATGATATTGTTTAAATGAAAAAGAATAACATCTTAAAATTGTTTTTTTAATTAACCATATTATAAAGAAAAACATTGGGTTATGTTTAAGCTATGATTAAATGACAAGAAGACAAACGTACCAACATTTTCAGTGAATCAAATTTGAAATATACTTATTTTTGTGTTATTAAAAACAACAAACAAAACAAAACAAACAAAACATTTTTACACAGCATCTTATGTTCCTAGACACTTGTATAATTTATTGGTTTTTAAAATGTGCTAATTATGAATGGCACGTTTTATATGACATAATTACGCCCTGGTTTGTTTCAGATGTAACAGATTTTGATACCGTACCGTTAGGTTTTAAAAGAAATAAAATTAAAAATATCCTTGTATAACCTTGCCCCTTGTATTTTGTCACAACCCGATAATCAATGTATTAAAACTTGTTTGTAAACATTTCCAACAAAATTGCCATACGAAACCTGAACCTGTTTGCCCACTTTTAACACAAAACGTATGTATCATTCATCATTAACGTGAAATCCGGTCTTATACAAACAATTCAGAAACAACTCTTTCAGTGGCGTTCACTGTCCACCTCCAAAGAGTTTGGAATGAGATTATTATAGTGATAATTATTATTATTTCTGTCATTAAGGGTACGTGATTACGTGTAAAAGTTAAACTAAACATCAAAAGTTATTGTCAGATCAAACTGATCGGATGATTTTATGATTTGACGATTTTTCATTATATTAACAGGCGTTGATGTGAATATCTGACAAATCAAAAAATCAATAATTACCAGCGACATGGAAAGATGTGGCTATTCCTGCTAATACAAACAAGATTAAAGAAATACCGTTGGAGAATTCGAGGAGGGAATGTCACACCTACAGGATTCAAGTAATATAGATTCAACAAAATCCCCGGTAATAAAGAAAGTGAAAGACCTGCCTGTGCAAAACGAACGAGGCACAAAGTCCAACGCATGATATTGGGGAGAGCTCACCTCCAGAAGAAGCCGAAACAGCGAAGGTCCTTGTGTGGGGAGCATTGAGAAACCACACATATTCACATTAGGGAAATGAAAAATGAAGATAAAAGCTCTATCAACAGGCAAACAGAAATCATGATAAAAGACAGATCAGAGGAAAGCATTCCTTCCGGTAATGATACCAGACAAAGAAAGCTAAAGAACTGTCCTCCCCAGTTACGTTATGCCCATCCAAAAATGTATTATGTTCGATAGTACACCTATCCATTCATTTATCCATTGACCCATTTACCTATTTATCCATTTATCGATCGATCGATTGATCTTAATCGCTCCGCCCATCCCATCCATCCATCCATCCATCCATCCATCCATCCATCCATCCATCCATCCATCCATCCATCCATCCACCCGTCCATCCGTCCATCCATCCATCCATCCATCCATCCATCCATCCATCCAGCCATCCATCCATCCATCCATCCATCCATCCATCCATCCATCCATCCATCCATCCATTACTTTAAGGAGAAGACTTGTGTTATGAAATAAAAGATTACAATAATGATCTGATGATTTGATGATTTGTCATTATATTACCAAATCTTGATGTGAAATATTACCAAAAGAAAACACTGATAAAGAAGTACCAGCGAAATGGGCAGATGTGGATATTCCTGCTATTACAAACAAGATAAAAGGATGATACCGTTGAAGAATTCCAGGATGGAATGCCACATCTGCTTGATTCGAGTAATAGAGCTTCCACACCCCACAAACTCAGCGGTTTTAAAGAACAGGAGAGATGTCCCTTACAAACCGAAGCAACCTATCAGTAGACGAAATGACATCATGAGAGCTTATCTCCTCACAGCTGAAAACATCAAAAGGTCCTGGATGGGGAACGGTTGATGGAACCAAACTTATAAGCGTCCCCAACAAGCACGTAGGAAAATAAAAAAGAAGATAAAAGGAAAACCGAATTACCAACTATACGAATCAGGATGAAAGAAAATCAAAGATGAATACCAGGCAAGGAACAGTCCTCTCCAATTATGATGCTGGTAATGGAAACAATATTGGAAGTTCCGAATCTGCCACATATCCTGTTGATACTTCATGCAGGGAAAAGGAATCGATTGAGTCCCAAACTGGTGTTGCGATTAGCAAACTTAAAATCGAAGGTATTGTCCGATCCATCCATCCATCATCCACCATCATCCATCATCCATCAATCCAGCCAGCCAGGTGCCCAGCCAGCCAAGCCAGCCATCATCATCCCCATCATCCACCAACCATCCATCCAACCCATCCACCCAGCCATACAACCATCCATCCAGCCATCCATCCATCAATCCATCCATCCATTCATTCATTATCATTCATTATTTAATTCATTCATTAATACCCATCCATCCATCCATACATCCAACCATCCATCACCAATCCACCCATCATCAAACCATCCATCCATCCATCCATCATCCATCAATTCCATCCATCCATCCATCCATTCTCATTCATTAATCATTATTAATTCATCATTCCTTAATTCATTCATTCATTCATTCATTCATCCAAGTCAGTCAGTCAGTCAGTCATGCATTCAGTTGATGCGATCCGGTTTTTGATTGATCAGTATTATTACCAGGGATGCTTGCTTGAAAAAGACTTCCATCCATTAAACAAAATATTTAGCTTTAACCTCCATTTATCCCGAAGGTCCCACCTAATCTGAAGTGATCCAGATTTGTGCAAGAGGAAATTGACTCGACAAGGAGGACACTGTCTGGAAGACAATCTGGGACTACCTGCTACTTCCCGCCAAATGCAGTACACAAGATGCAACCATTGAGCGCATCGTTGGCAAAAATTCTTAAGCAATGACATACCTCCTATGGAACTGATCAATTAATGATGTCATCGGTGATACAGTGTGACCGAGTGGAAGTCTATTCCAGAAGGCTGGTATTCCTAACCAATTCCCACTCTGCGTTCAAACCAAAACGTCAGGTGTTCAAGTTTGGTCAAATCTGTATTAGTTTCGTTGATTTGAAAGTTATTTTATAGTTTTGACGAGCAAAATGGGTTCCACTTGTTTTATGTTTGTTACCTGCCCAATTGTAAATACAAAAACTGAGCTCTTGAAAGACAATTGCAAAGCTGAAGATTTACCAACATACTTGTCTTCGTTTGATCAAGGTATCTCTACCACGTATACGAAGGGGGGGGGGGGGGTGGTACCACCCCCCCTCAGGTATAGGAAGATACAGGGTGATCCCAATAGTGATTGGATAGGGGGGGGGTGGCCCCTCAGGAAGAGACGTACCAACATGCCTAATAAACACAACACAGGACACATCACAGTACACGGGATTTGGGTTACCAATAGATAGCTATGGTCCTCCTCTTTCCCATGATTTTTACCCAAAAATGAGTACCAACATGCCTAGAATTACGTCACAATGACGTAATAAAATTCGCATGTCATCAAAACTGGCATTTCCATAGACACCACACACACAGTGAAAAATTCAATTTTCGCCAAAAAGGTTAGGAGAAAATCATGATTTTCATGCGGTTTTTGACTCACTTGATGGTGAAATGACTAGGTTTATAATAATGACGCATTTTAGAGCTATAATAAGGTGTCTGAGTCCCTAAATTGCGAAATACCAATTTTCCACCCTATATTCGCTATTTTCATACTTTCTCAAAATATGGACGTCATGGTGACGTCATAATGGGGATGTTAGTACTTCTTTTTGTGGTACCATGTAGAAAGAAAGAAACCCAAGCTATCTATTGGTACGACTTTTAACAGGAATCGGTGTTCAGTAACGAAAATCACGGGGGGGGGGTAACACCCCCCCCCACCCCCTTCGGAGTTTTGTTTACAAAAATGCTCAGAAGACGAGGGTTAATCATTAAAAAATCAGTAAAATGACGTCACGGAAATTTAAAAAATACCTTCGGTATAACTCCTAGTGAAAAAAATCACTACGATGCTACTGTAGGCTTGGTAGGGAATGTTTTTTTCCATTTGGATACTTGCGTACCTTTCTTTGTTTCACTGGGATTTGAATCTTCAATCTTTACGGACGCGCATGCGACTCTCGAATATGTCGTTTTCCATCAAAAACCCCAACGAGTTTGATCAGAGAATACACACAGCAAGCAATGCTTTCGCTATTGAGCATGTAGAAATTTGTGCTCTGCGCTGAATGCTGGGTTTTAGAAGGTCACACAGCTTCATTTGGAGGAAGGCGGCGTCAAAAATATAATTGGGTAATTTTTTTCTTAAGAAACACATTTTGCAAAGGTGAACCCCCCCCCCACCCACACACACACACACTTGTTAGTCATGATGCTGTGTACAGTAAGCGTTGCTAGATTTTGATTTTTTTTTAAGGGGGGCCGTCCGCATCTGATTCCGACAGAAAACGGGTGAGGTCCAGGCCCGCCTTGGGGTCCTCGGTGGAAAGATCAGGGGGCGAAATCCCATAAAATTTAGGATTTCTGAGGGCTATTTTCTGACCGAATTTGGTAAAATTTATTGCACACACTGCCCCATTGAACTTTAAACCTGTAACGCTATACTTTGCCGGGAAATAGTCCCGGCCCTGCAAGGCCATGACCTGATTCTTTCTTCCAGGTCAACCGACGTGCTCATCTCGACCCACGATCAAGACTTCAAATGGGGGGGGGGGGGCGGCCACATCCCCCCCCCCCCCAACCACCCACCACCTCCAGGCTACTCTACTTCACATACAAAAATCTAATCTCAGCTAGCCTCAATGTATCACTCTTAGCGTACTGTAGAATTCTGGGACACTGAGCTTGTACCGCAATAATACGAGCCACACAAAAATAACGCTGCATTAACAACACTGCACAGATGTAAAAAAACCCGTGGCTCACTAGGATGCAAACATAATCCCGATGGGCTTACTCGAATCACTTGTTTTTATGTTTGTTTCATAACCATTATAAAGTGAAATTATCACTCATTTTGCTCACAAACTAACAACATCGACGTCAAAAAAGGCGCCATTTTGCTCTATGATTAAGCTCTCGCCCCACTGAATACAGCGTTCGCGTAATTCCATATTCACGCTATGGCTGTGCACTTTGACGTCGGGGGACGAGTGCGTAGTAGAGATGAAGCTTCCTTCCCCGCGCAAGGGGCTAATACTACATTGTAAGCCTAAGTGAGATTGTCCAATAAAAATGTCGCGACTACCTTATGATAACTTTCCGTATTCGTGTGTGCGGATCCACGTATCTGGTATCTGCAACTGAGGTACAAGACATAGACCCACTTCGTTTTTAACACAGAATACACCAATGTGAACTCTCGCACTTGCACGGCTTGATGTACAATGAACCCGAATGGAACTGTCTACCTGAACCCTCGTCAATATCACGATCACTACAACTGAAGCATTTAAAGAGAAACAACCAAGTATCTAAGAAACCGACCCTCTCTAGCATCTAACTATTAAACTCTAGCGCACTCACTAACCTCTTGCTTTTGACCTCTACTGTCGAGAGCTCAGATTAACATCTGTCAAAGTCAAATGATGTTTGGTCGTTTTTGATGAGTTGCTATATTGAAAGAGTCTTGGCCGCCATCGTCCCCCTGAGCCATGGAACAATGTTGAGGTATAGCGCCACCAACCTGGCCACCAGGCTATAATCTCTTATAGCTTGCGCCCTTCCGGGCGCGACCAATAATAAATATTTATTGCCAATTAGAATTAAAGGCAACTATCAGTGATTTGCCAGAAAAATCACGACACATCACCATCAATCAGATTTCTTGCGTTTTAGTGGCGTAACAGGCAGGGTGGGGGGGGGAGGGAGGGGGGAACATGCCCCCCGGACAACTTTGGCCGTGAAAAAAATTTGACAAATCATGCTAAATCAGCCTTTTTTTTTAGCCCTCTGACCGGAAAATTGGCCTTTTGACCCCCCTGAGAGGGAAAATTTCCCAAGGACGGGGAAATTTGCCCCCTCAGAGCGGACAGGCCCGTTACGCCACTGTGTTTGTAATCAGTTTAGGTATCCTAACAATATACACAGTTCTAAGGACCAATAGCAAATCGGATATTTTAAGTCATTACTAGTAACTGTCCGAACTGACACTTACTGCCACCACATTTCAATGGAAATCGTACCTTTGACCAAAGGGTTCTATATAGATAGATAGGCAAAACGTTCGTAAATCTTAGAAAGTCACACGTCGCGATGTTTTTGCCACACAGAAAACCTAGAGTACCATCAATAGAAAGCAATGGCTGCCTCCGCTTCTTCACATACTGTTGGGTGCCGCTTTTGCATATACACTAATCGGGGTAGATGATACAAATTAATGTAAATGTGTTAGAGTGTGGCCAGGTGAATAAAGTTGTACCCTGGATCATTGGCTCATAATCACACTTTTTTTCTCATAATGCATGCGCGCTTAGGTGAAAAATGTATTCATTGATGCGGTTTTATTTAAATCAAGACGACTGATGTGTCATTTCATTCGTTGTGTGGCCATGGGTAGGACACAATTTAACCACCCAATAGCACCCAACATTCCAACAAACTGATATTTTGGAGAGAATTGTTGTATCGAATGAATTAGTGTATAGACAAGCACCCAAAAACTGATAATTATTCCGTGTCAATTATTCAAAATGTCCCCAAAAGCGCCCAGCACGGACGACTGGTTTTTTTGAATGACGTTTCCCCCCTTGCTGGGACACAGTTGAGATTTAAACTACTTAGTTTTCCAGGTAGACAAGGGTTGTCTATAGATGATATCTATCACTCTTCTACCAACCCTGCTTGAAGCTCAGTCGGTTAGAGCGATCGTGCATGTAATCCGAGTCGCCGGTTCGAATCCGGCCGCGCCACATGTGTTTTTTTTTGATCAACACTAT
Organism: Ophioderma brevispina; assembly: GCA_023653785.1. Taxonomy (NCBI): domain Eukaryota; kingdom Metazoa; phylum Echinodermata; class Ophiuroidea; order Amphilepidida; family Ophiodermatidae; genus Ophioderma; species Ophioderma brevispina. The sequence goes on from JAMKCH010035660.1 coordinate 62,754, forward strand.
CGTGCGCTTGACATCTCCAGGGAAAGATTAATAAATGATACACCCTTGTCTACCCTGGAGAAATAAGTAGTTGAAATCTCAAAAACAAAATACAAAATTAAAAAAAAAAAAAAAAAAAAAAAAATCCGCTAGGAAAGCGAAGGACACCTTCCAAACTTAAAAACCATAGATGAATCTATCGCTCTTCTCTACCCACCCGCTTGATAGCTCAGTCGGTTAGAGCGTCGTGCATGTAAATACGAAGGTCGCCGGTTCGAATCCGGCCAAGCGCACATGGGTTTTTTTTCAACACTTCGTGCGCTGGCCATTCCAGGGGAAAGATTAATATTTGGACACAGTGTTTTTCTTCCTTTCTATTCAATTTTTCGCTTGGAAAAAAATAACTTATGAGAATTCACAGACTTATCCTTCACTTTTAAGCTTTCTGCAAATTTAAAATATTTTGGACTCTTTCGGGTGGAATCAGATAGGTGTCTGTAAGTGCAAAATACGTAATTACCTGTTTACTAACGGTTCTAATACATATTTATACATAGTGCAGAAAATTGAAATGGGACTAGGTTTTCGATGGTGGGAAAACAATTGGACCGGGAGATATAAAGATACGAGTTTTGGACGATAAGACAATATATTCGACGAAGCACTTTTCTAAGTTTTCACAACTTTTTGGACGAGGAGCTATGAAATTCGATGTGCTTACATTTGTCTGTCCAGCGCCAAAGGATTTTCAAAGCATTGACACAGTTTACATCACTCTGTATGTTGTATTGAAGGACAAAACACAAGTAAGTAATATTTAAAGTATTGTTTGTAATTATTTCTGTAGGTGAACAAGGATGAACAATTGAAGACTTGCGCGCAAGAAATACTTGCGAAAAGTACTATGAAAAGTACCCAAACATATAGCTTATGCCGATGTAGTGCAATGAGTCCTAAGATTAGATTTATGTAACAGTCCTCTCACCATGCAGAATTTGGATGACAACACAAAAAATCTGATCTTAATGATAAAGCATGGGCCATGACCGCGCTATTAATATCACGAGCAGGTATCTATCATGTCTATGGCATGTATGGAATAGGAGTTTGTTATTTTTGCATAAGTGTTCATGCCCCCCAGAAAACAGAAAACAAACATGCGAAAATGAGGTCCCCCAAGAACCACAATGGCCGCTTTGCAAAGATCGTTCATTCTATTATATTAATTCTGCGTATAATTTTAATAAAGCAGATTTTGGGAATTAGGGAAAGTGTTATTTTTGGATCAAAAGCAGCAAAGGTGATAAACGTCGTATGATGGTATTTACGAGGATAGGCTTGGAGCCCAAAGGGCCTCTGGTTCCAGACCGACGCACATTTCCCACTTTTCTCCATCCCCTCTCCGCTATTGAATCTTTCCTGGGACATAGGCTAGAAACAGATAGTTAGGGTTTAAAGGTTTCGGATCAATCAAAGAAATATCCAACCTTTTAATCTAAATACCTGATATCAATATATTTCACATTTGAAGCATGTTTTGCAAGAGATGTACAAGAAGGGACGTTTCATATGTGCAGACGAAACCATATTCCATTTGAAATCTAACCAAAAGAATCTACAAGTACATTTGTCAGAAGTCGAACCTTCTTCCGACTGGCATCAAGACGAAACCACAGCGGTGAGTATTATTTTAAAGGAGGTAAAGCGAAGCGTTCAATTTACTCCAAGTTTTACTATAGTAAGACAGAATGATATGTGCGATTAAGCATGCCACTGTTGCACAACAGTCTGCACAAACTGTTTTGATGTCTTTATTATGACACTTTGTCATCCTTGAGATTTTTCAGAAAGGGAAGGGTTAAATTAACAGGGGTAAAATTGGTAAATGTTTCATAGAGGGTTAAAAGCTGCATAGACATCTTCACCTGGTAATGCATAAGGATTAAAATATGTATAGTTTGCTATCTAGGACAATTACCTTTAAAACAGGCTAAAATGTTTAAGGTCATCCAGAGGTAATTTTTTTAGAATGCTGTTGGATAGTAATGTCAAATACATGTTATGTATTTGCTTTGACATTAGGGTAAAATAATGGAGAAATATTGATAGGGCGTACAGGGTCTGTGTGAAATCAGCATTCTATCCTCTGCTAAATACATATCAGCTGTTGGAACATTTCCATAGGAACAATTTGAAACTAATTTGAAACCAATCGGTGCATTACAAATATTTATGATGATGACCTTCCACAGTTTTTAGCCGGTCGTGCAAATATTAAAAGTTGTAGCTAAAGCAAACTATACCTTTTTAATCCTTAGGAACAGGCGAACATGTACGAACATTTAAAATACTTACCCTTGTTAATCTATATCTTGGTGAAAAAGTGATAGCATCGAGATTTTGAATCAGCAGGTCAATGTTGCCTAGAAACCAATATGTGCACTCTTGTGAAAGGTCACTACCTCATCCACCTAAGTGTTAAAATAATGCTGTCGCCGGTGTGATATGACTCAATAGATGTATGGAATAGGATTAAAACAATGAATACCTTCATTCTCTAATTATCAATGCAATTGGACAGCGGCTGAAAGGTACAGGAAGAGCAGAATTTATTTTTCTGGTACTACAATGGCATAGTTTACCCCAAAGCTGGTGCATGCACAACGAATGGTGTAAATAACTTCTCAGGTGTTCCATTGCTTGTATACCACGATTTCCTATAGTTTCTGTTTTATTTTGTTTTGATTTGATTTAAAACGTTTTGGCTTATTTGTTACAGAGTATCCAGTACGATTTTCTGCAAACAGGAAAAGGGAAGTGCGAGTTTCATTTTCGAAAAAAGAGGGAAAGAGCAAAATATATCAGGGGCAGAATTGAGTTGGAACAAGAGTCCAACAAGTTCAAACCATCACCATTTTATTTCGATACAGCTGTATTCCTGCAGGATAGAAACTGTAAGTTGCACATTTAAGAAATAATATATTCACTGTGTCAATAGTGAAACATTATAACATGAATCTTCTTCCGAAACGTTTTCTTTTAAAGGAACATTTCGTGATCCATAGCCTCGTCTATACGAGTTTCCTTATCCTTAAAAACCTTTGAAATGTTTTATGTCATCTGAACCATTGACCTAAATAGGGTATTAGTACCTAATCTTAAGTGCAAATTTGGACAGAAAATAAAACACAGTGGGCTATGGGGCAACGTAATACAAACATTTGCCTCAAAATGTCAAAACGCACTGTTGATCAAGTGCAATTTTGTAAAAAAAAACCTTTTTCTAGGATATCTAGTGAATCAAAGATAAAAAAGAAGGTGCTAGGATGACGAAATGTACCTTTAACACATCTTTAACACATTCTTTGTAGCAGTAGATAACCGCGAGTCTCCTATTGGCATCGATTTGATATTAAATCAAGTACCCAGCATACCTTACGTGATGTTACAATGATTTCATATGTACTGAAAATCAAGTGTCAACGGGAAGAGTATTTTTAGGTAAACTGTAGTGCAAAGAATGGATTTTAAATTATCCTGAACCGTTGCACGGTCTTTGAAGCGCACGCGGAAAACTGACTGTTCTCCGTTTTAGAATAAAGGTCCGTTCATACTTCCACTGCACTGCAGTGCAGTGCGTTGCATTGCCCGGACAGCAGTCTCTGCCCATCGTGCTGCAATACAGTACTGCAACAAAGTTAAATTTGTTTTAACTCGCATTGCAGTGGGTTGCATGAAATTGCAGTAGAAAGTGATCGATATATCGGCATTGCAGTAGCACTGGATGTATGAACGGACTTTGAGTACAACGAATGGATTTGCTGCTACTACATAAAGAGTGCCAGAATGAGAACCGTATCAAACTTACTTTTATAGCCTTTTTATTCTACGTTTTGTTACTTTTGTTGTTTTTAAAAATCATATTAATGCTTGTAATATCTTGCTATTTGAAGATTCCTTTTCTAGCAGTATATTGAGCTCGGGATATGGAACCTTGAAAGATGATGCAGTTACAGAACATGCAGAAAAGAAGGAAATGTCAAATGAACAAAGCCAAAGTCTCGTGCATAGAGGATGCGTTACTGGGGACGACCCTCAGCTCCCAAGTGCTGACAATGCTGACAACAAAGAATCATCATCAAGTGCATACGGTAATGAATTAGCGCTTAACAAATGAGTGCCAGAAATCTCATAAATCTTTTGTGACGTTTCAAGGCAATATTAACCAATTGGCATTTGTTTATATGCCCCCCAAAAAAAACGGAGCCAAAATGATAACAATGTAAATCAAGATGATGCTGAATGTATTGTGGGTTATAAAAGTAGTTGCATAATGTCAGATGCATAATCGGCCAAATCTATTTACGACCACCAAAAATGAGGGTTTAGATGATTATTGAAAAAAAATATTGCCCAAGTTTATGTACTTATTGTTGCTAAACCAAATTAAATTAGGGGGAAGACAGCTTCATACGTTCTTGTTGAAGTGAGTTGATTCATCGAAACACTGCTAATGTAAAGTTAAATATTTCTTTGCCTGCAAACACATTGTATCCAGAACAGATACATCCAGAAGAAAGTACTGTAATAAAATTGTTTATAAAATGACAAATTGACAAATCAATTCGCGCTCAACACTTTTGAAAGATCAATCAAAACGCGTATACGCTTGCGCAAGTTATTTACAAAAGGTGATTTTGTTAATCTCATGGGTGAAAAACTGTATGTCCAAAATTTATGCGTCAATCTAAGGAATTACTTCTCATGGGTCTACTTTTTCTAACCAATTTATGTAAGGCAGCGTGATTCCCATAGAACTGGCATAAATGCATCGTAATTTTACCTGAAATGATGACTTGAATTGTAACCGCAAGCTTGGAATGCCTATTCGTTTTACTTATAAGCCAGAAACAATTTCACGAAATGGCCTCAAAGACTGCCAAAAAGCCCGGAATCGAAGTTTGTTTTCACCTCCAAAGAAACTGTGCTGTGCGTCGCGAAGTAACACAGCGAAGCGAGGGCCGGCCGATTAAAGGCGGCTTCTTCTTCTTATCGTGTCCAAACACTGTGATTCTCAAATATGATCCAGCCAGAGATGTGTACAACGTCTGGCTGCTTCAATGAATTCCGCAAGATCCTTGTTTGCGCATTGTTGCTCCAACAGTGGGCAGACCAAGAGATGTTACATTGTCTGTGGTGCTGTTCCACAACCACAGGTAGTGTCCTGATCTGCTCCCAGGTAGCCCTACTTCTGCAAGGAAACCTTAGATCGGCCAATTCTGGTTCGCAATCTGTTGAGGCATCGCCATTCAGCCCATGAGTCAGCTCCAGGTGGGAGATGCTCACAAGGTTCGATACCAATAGATGTTACTTGGTTGATGGCAAGTCTTTCTTTCCACAAGGCGACTCTCTTAAGCTCCTTAGAGACTGTTTCAAGAGGTTGGACTTTGCTTAAGAAACTCTCTCTCTGGATTTAAAGCGGTTGGCAGCAGGTATCTGTCCAGACATAGGGTGCTTCGCATTCGATACTTGGCAGCTACGACGCGCTTCATGCTCGCTACGCTACGACGGAGGTCTGGCAGCAATTCCTGCTAGGATGTGTAAGCTTTCCTTTGGTGTTGGACGAAGATACCCTGTGATAAGCCGACAGGAAGCATTTAACGCTGAATCCAGCTTCTTGGCATTGTTGAGTTCCCATACAGGACAAGTATACTCTGCACATGATTACCACAGGGCAAGTGCCGTCGCTCTTAGGGTGTGTGGGCGAGCACATCATCTTGTGCCAGTTGAGATTGTTTCAAGATATTAATGCTTGAACATACTTTACTCTTCGTCTTCATTGTAGGTCTTATAAGAGAGTGCGGGTCCAAGGTAATTCCCTAGTTAGACATGGTTATATCACAGTGGCTCCGGGGGGGGGGGGGGTTTCCCAGAACCGGTACCTTAATTTAGCCGACGCTTGGCTTCACGGTTGCCTAGATTGAAAGCACACACCTGTGTCTTGGATGGATTTGCAAGTAGGGGTGGTTTTTCCTAATAATAGGAGTGAGTTCATCCAAAAAAGCGTTGAAGAGTCTCTCTTCAACAGCTGTGAAAGTCTGCATCTTGTTTGCTAATTCCAAGATCGTCGCATAAATAAAACGACGTTCCCTGCAACTCCCTCCTAGGATGGTCGTTGGTATAGATGTTGAACCGGAGAGGTGCAAACTGCTCCCTTGTGGTAGTCCATATCTTGAGTCCTACGCCATCGGCTCTTCTTTCCTCCTAGCTGAACAAGAACATTCTGTTTGCAGCAATTCCTTTTGATAAGCTCAGTCAAGCGATTTCTTGGGTATTCCAGAATCTTATTGAGTAGGCTCTGTGATTAACAGTGTCGTAGGCTTCTGATAGGTCGCCTAACACAACTCAAGGTTCCATACCCTCTTCGAACCCTCCTCAATTTGTTTAGTTCGGTTTAGTACTTGGTCTTGTTGTTGATTTGCCTGGCCGGAAACCTCTTGTTCTGGTATAAGGTGTATCACCATATTTGAAGCTGATCCTTTTTCGGCTGAAACAACTGCTAAAGGTGAGGAAGTTTCGGAGAGGATCTCCCAGGAAAAGATCAAAACCTGGCATACTTTGATTGAATCCACCGATATGACCCATAACAGCAAGAAAGCATGGTCTACCATCCAAAAGCTCCGAGTGGATCCAACAGAACCTCCACAGCAGCCAAATGTCACGCCCAACCAAGTTACCCACCAATTGCTTTTAAATGGCAAGTGCAGCAAGAAGCCCAAGAAGATCAAACTAGACCGTAAGAGGTTTAAAGGCTTAAAAGATTAAAGGCTAAACATGGGCAATTGTCCCTTAATCGCTTTAAAACCCACCTGACAAAAAATCACGGAGCGGACTCCTGCCTCAGGTTAGTGGCAAATTGCTCCTAGATCTGACAACAAAATACCGCTACCTCACTTTTTGCGGTGATTGTCAGATTTTCCTCTAGGGACGTTAGGGAAAGGCATCGTAAGTTTATAAATCCACCGTATGCCCAAATCCTAACATCGTACACCTTTAACATGCAAATCCTATTGAAGAGTTAGATGGGTTTTAACCTACGACGGGTTTAGGATTTTCGATGTTTTAAATCCCAGGATGATATTGTTATCAATCTTTGGAAATGCACTCTAGTTCTTATAGAATGTTATATCCCTTAAATGCCATTTTTGCCACTTTTAAAAAATCACGGAGCGGACCCCTGCCTTGTGTTTAGGGGAAAATTGTTAGAAAAACTATTGCTCCAAGATCTAACAAGATAAATAGCGCTACCTCCATTTTTGCGGTGATCGTCAGGTTGGTAGTCATTTTCCTCTAGGGACGTAAGGGATATAAAACACACGATGTCAGGCAAGGGATTTTTAATTATAATTAAAGCAATAAATTAATAAAATCGTACTTAATTTCAACTTTAAAAGAAATACAAAAAGGATACACTTCAGCAATGGCAATGAATTGGTACATTTATTTCAATATAAATATGAAGTTAAAATGCAATATTTTCCATCAGATCATTGTAAGAAAATAACAGTCATAATATTCCCAGACCTGGCACCAGTCTAAGCATTCAATGTATTGGGGAAAAAATAATACTCTTAATAATAATGATTTTACTCTTTTGCCTTATGTTCATTACTAATAATAGAAGAGAATAGGAAACATAACACAAAAATCAGAATGCAAATACTAACATTCCGTTTGTATAATGCTTTTCTAGCATATAAAAACACAAGTAAATGTAGCTCTGTTTTAGTCATTTATCCTTATTTGCATGCTGAATTTGGACTTATTTTCAGTTAGGTCCATAAAAAAATTGCGTTTGAGCAATATTTCTTCTGGCAAAACAGAATAGCAAAAAAGTTAAAAGTAAAATAAAAAGTAGTACTTTTCTTTCTTTCCTTTTTAACGTATACTTTCTGAAGACCACGAATAATAACTGAATTGGTACACACTTGTTCTTATTTCACAGCGTCCATGAGTCAAGTGATTCGTTATGCCCATATCATGGTAATACTCCTGCTCGACCTCACAAAGAGAAAATATCAATTCCAAGTGATATTGGAGGTAATGTTTATCTGTCAATAAGTTTGTGCTGAGATTCTTTAATGCACATGCTGCATGCTGCAGGCTTTGCAATGCACCTAATTAAACCCCACCAGATTATCCCCTGACATCTTTGTCTTTGTGGGAACTAGGGTTTATCTATATCTAAGGATTATAGGACTAATATTAAAACGATGTTTAGAAAGTGCTAACAAAGATGTGTTTAAAAAGAGTATGTTTAGAGTATTAGTGTTTAGAAATTGAAACGCCAATGTTAAGTCATTTGGCAAGTGACCTTTAACTTCTGAACATGTTTATAGTGCTGCAGCATCAGGTGAAAAAGGGCCTTAGATTTCTACCAACCAGGGCCGGAATAATAACATTTGCAATCATAGCTAAAATTGATCATTGGGTTGTGTAGTTCATGAAAACACGTGGTGACAAAAATTAAAGTGATGGCAATTTGCATAAACCAGCATTTTGCAAAATGGCCGCCATTTTAAATGTAATAGCACTACTATGGTGACTTAGTGTCGGAATGTATGTTGTCTGGGTCAAGAGGTTCAATATACAATTGACAGAATTGTCTGAGTCATGGAAATTTATATACACGGCTATTTTTTTCAAGATGGCCGACATATCGTCAAAGAAAACCATATTTCTTATTATATAACCCAGGAAGATGATTTTGGTGTCAAAATGAGTGTTTTCTGGGTCAAGGAGTTCAATAAGACTATTCTAAAAACTGTAGGATGAATATAAAAGTGATTATTTTTGCATTTGTTACTTTTTTTCCAAGATAGCCCAATATTTTAAATACAAGTACCCAAGAGTGTTAACTTACTGCAATGTCAGGCTTAATGCGGCAAAGTGGTAAAATATATTAACCCAGATGCTTGATAATTAATACCAACACAGAATCTTCAGTAACTCCTCCTTAGAACTTTCTAACTGCGTGTTATGCCCCCTATGAACGAAAACCCCAAAACATTGACTACCAATAGGTGTGCACGTGACCATGACCATTTAATTGTTCGAAATTCTGGGCCATTTTACTCTTGACACATCTGAAACAAACAAATAATGGTTTCTATTAAAATAATACAGGCCTAAATATCAAAATTCCCATGCAATTCCAGATATATGTTTGAGTGAATACATATAGAGTAGTCAAGGTGTCACATTTTGGGTGCCACATTGGTAGTCCATGAATAACATGACTCGCACCTGGCATCTGACCGTTTTTGAGAATATGGATGTTGAAATCTTGCCTATTAAAAACATCCACTTTCGTCACCAAATCTGTTTTCTCTATCCTAGGTGCTCTTGGTTATAGCATGAGGGTTATATCAATGATTTGTGATTGCTTTTCTATGTTGACCATTTGGGAAAATAGTTGACGTATGAAAACTTCATCACTTTTATTTTACAGGAGTTTTTAATGTTTTATTGAACTCTTGGAACCTAGAAAAAAAATGTAATTGAACCTCAATCGTCTTGAATAGGCTCTATAATACGAATTGTAAGGTTTCTGTGCCAATAAAAGGGGAAGCCATTTGGAAAATATCGGCACATGAAACATTTTAGAGTTTTTTTGGGAATAGTTTTATTGAAATCCTTGCACCAGAAAAAAAATTTTTACACCAAAATTGTCTTCTTCGGTGTTTTTGGCTTTACGATAGCTTACAATTTGAAGAAACATGGCAGTGTATGCAAAGTTCCAAACACTTTTGTCTTTACCTGTTTTCATGAACTCAATCCTACGGTCAATTTTAGCTATGATGACAAAATGTTATGATTCTGGCACCGGTAGCACTCTCCTAAAATGGTGTGTGCACACTATACTAAGTGATAGAATGTCTTTAGAATGTGTTTAGAAAGCGTGATAAACGAAGTAGTTTAAATTTTGGAGCTGTACAACAATAAGCTAAATAGAAGTCATGCTCAGCTTCTGATAAAGCTTTAATATTAGGCAAAATACTTACAAAACTTGCTCTTGGTTTTATTTTGATTCGTTCAGAGACTTGGTGGGATTTGTAGTTTTGTTTGCCTAAAATATGGGTATTAATTCAAAGGGTAAAATTAAAATCTACTACTTACTATCTCGAGTCAAAAAACAACGATACATCTGATAAGTGTAACAAACGTGTGCATTAAGATAATTAATTGTGAACAGGGGTTCTTTAATCCTTTAGCGTAGTAATCAGAACTTAAAGTTACTTCATTTATCAGCAAATTGTTCTTATGGAAAATTGGAAGCAAGTGATAAGTACACACCAGTTAAAAAACGACTGATGAATGTCTTAACAGAAGTACTTGCGTTTCTTTCCTCGTATGGTGCCTGATGATTCAGGAGGAAATCATCTCAAGATTACGATATAGTGGTGCGTCGAGAAGGGGCTGAAAAGTGTTTCTAGACAACTTGTCTCGTCTTCCGGTGGAATCAGTGAATCAGCTCTTAGAAGCCTTGTTACATCACGACAGGATGAAATATGTCAAGAATTAGGCGCTAGATTGACGAATTCCACAACCGAACAATTGAACCAGGGTTTGGATTTTTTACCTTATTTAATAAAGTGATTTCTTATTTTATGTGTGGCAACAATAAAATTCTTTTAAAAACACAAAACACATAAACAAGCAAGCAAGGAAAGCAAACAAACAGACAGGCAACAGGCGACAGATATAAACAAAAAAAAAAGCAAAACAGGACAAACCCCAAACAAAAAACAAACATACAAATAAACAGAAAAAGTGATAGAATGTCTTTAGAATGTGTTTAGAAAAAGCGTGATAACGAATAGTTTAAAATTGGAAGTGTACACCCACAATCCAGCTAAATAGAAGTACCGGCACTAAGCTTCTCTGATAAAGCTTTAATATTAGGCAAAATACTTAAAAACTTGCTCTTGGTTTTATTTTGAGTCGTTCAGGACTTGGTGGATTGTTTTTGGCCTAAATATGGGATATTAATTCAAAGGGTAAATTAAAATTCTACTACTACTATCTCGGTCAAAACATTACTCTGATAAGTGTAAACGTTTGCATTAAGATATAATTGTGAACAGGGGTCTTTAATCCTTCGCGTTATTATAGACTTGAAATACTCATTTATCAGCAAAAAATTTGTTCTTATGGAAAATGGAAGAAGTGATAAGTACAACCACCAGTTAAAAAACGGACTGATGAATGTTCTTAACAGAAGATACTTGCGTTTCTTTCCTAGATGGTGCTGGCTGATCAGGAGGGAAAAGGACAAACATCATCTCAAGATTCCGATATCAGTGGTGGTCGAGAAGGGGCTGAAGTGTTTCTAGACAAATTGTCTCGTCTTCCGGTGGAACAGTGAATCAGCTCTTAGAAGCCTTGTTACATCATCGACCGGATGAAATATGTCAAGAATTATGCGCTAGCATTGACGAATTCCACAACCGAACAATTGACAGGGGATAGGTATTTTTACCATTGACGAATTCCACAACCGAACAATTGAACCAGGGTTGGTATTTTTACCTTATTTATATTAAAGTGATTTCTTATTTTATGTTGTGGCTAACAATAAAATTCTTTAAAACACAAAAACACATAAAAAGCAAGCAAGGAAGCAAACAAACAGACAGGCAGACAGGCCGACAGATAAACAAAAAAAGCAAAACAGACAAACCCCCCAAACAAACAAACATACAAAATAAACAGACAAAAAACTCCCGAGATATTGTCATTGTCATCGTTGTTTGGTCAATTCCAAATAACCAATGGGAGGGAACAATAGATTTATAATTATCATTTAAAGTACAATAATTTTTCAGTATAATCGTTATGTTTAAAATTATACAATTGTAAGCTAAGAATTACGAGGTTCTAACTGACATTTTTGTCATTTTTAAAGATGGACATTTAAAGTTAACAAAAACAATATAAAACTATAGAAATGGCGGAAGTGGGTCCTCTAAACAAATTTTAAATTTTGCAAGTATAAATTATACAGCATTTTAATATTTAAGTGTATAAGGAAGGGGGGGGGGGGGTTCAGGTTGACCCAACATTTTGTTTTCTTGTAAATTATTTTTACCCAAAATATTATGTAATTGCCCAAATATTAGTTGCGCATATTTTGCTTGGAAAAATCAAATCGGCCAAGGCGTTATTATGCTAATTAGCATAATTAGGCATTTTGGTGGCGTTATTCCAAATTTGTTTTGCTCCTTAAAATCGTACTGGAACAACTTTTTTCAATGTTTTATATCAGCAATGTAAATGCATTTATGTTCTTCTATTATGAGCCAAATTTTATGGAAAAAGTCCATCGGGAAAGTGTTTTCTTTCCCATTTTTTTGGCGGGAGAATTTGGTGCGCGTTGCAAAAATGGTATGTTTTTTTTGACCGCCATTCTGAATCGATTTTCATGTTTTTCTGTTATGTGGTCGTGTTGATGTACCCCATCAATCACCAGAGTTTTGGTTAAACATTCCACCGGTAAAGTGTTTTTTCAAAGGGGGGGGGGGTCCACGTGGACCCCATATACACTAACGGGAGTGCACAAGACCTTATACAAAAGTGTTAAAGCTCAGCAACTGTAGATTTAAAAAAAATATTGCTATAATCAGATGCCTGTAATCATGTGTCTTTTGTAAGATTCTCCCTTGTGCGGGAGAAAACATCATATGAAAAATCGGACCATGATCTTGTCACCTACCTTTAAGCAGTAAGATACCTCCTGAAATTAACGAATCTGGGAGATTAATATGTTCGTGATTTGTTTTATTTTTGCTTATTAAGGAGAAATCAGACCTGCAACACCGGATTCGCCTACTATGTCTGCTAAACAAGTAAAAGGTGAGAAAATCCAGATCTTTTAGTAATATTTGCCGATATTTGTGAATTTTTAATATTCTGAAAAGTGTATTTGTGTGTTAAGTTATCTTTTCAAGAAATGTAATAATATGATGCACTTGCATTCCATAAACGTTGATGAGTTAGGAAACACATCATTTGGTATTTGAGCACTAGATACTGAAATAACCTCATAAGCTAACTGAAGCTGGATATATTTTTAGGAAAGTTGTTTCAGAATAAAATAAAAAAAAAAAAAAAACCTCAGTGAAATCAATTTTGTTTTACTTTAAAAAGTATGAAATGCGGCTTTGTTTAAAAAGTATATTTGAGTCAGTTTTTTGGCTGAATATTTTGGTTTAAAAAAAATCCGAAGAAAAGAATGTGTTAAAATGCAAAATAAAAAGCTATGCGTGAGGTTGAAAGACAACTGCCATTATTTATATGGTTTAAATATGCAACGATGACTGATGTATTGTTCCATTTGACGGGATGATAGAGCATTGAAATGGGGGCAATCCATTTTTATTGACACATAAATTATTTTCTTATTTTACGGTAAATGGCACTTGAATGTTATTACGTTACTCTTGTACTGCGTTTGCATCGGTTGAAAAAATTCTCTGATTGCGTAACAATTTGTAATACAAAGATCTCCATATTTTATATCACATTTAAAATGTCATAGTTCTGTAGCACGTGTCATTCAATAACATGAACTACATTTGACCATTTTAGTATCGCGAATATGGTTCATGTTAGGGGTTTAATTTGACTTGCACGTAATGGGCGAGGGTGCGAAATGAACATAACAGACGTAAGACTGTAAATATTACATCTATGATTTAAAATTACAAAAGAATGTTATATATACAAAAGAAAGTTATTTCAGAGGACTATTTTGACATTGATATTTTATTTTGACAGAGAAATTACTGCATTATCACATATGGAAAGAAGTCACTATGAAACAGCTTTTGTTTATTCGGAGTTTACCATACGATAGCGTCATGGACGTTTTTAGCAATCACCTTCCCGGTTTCACCACAACATATGCTTCTGACTTTGAGGCAGAGAAGAGAAGCAGAGGCGAAACAAGGGCAGTGGATTGGTTCATAAGGAAAATTGTGACCTCGCAGTCTAATTGGCCAGCAGTTCTCATGATTGTATTAGAAGAAAATAACAAGCCCCTCTTGGATGTTGTTAAAAGGGATTTCTTGGAAAAACATAAAGAGTCGAGTATGTTTGATATTAATTACTTTGGTATTAATTAAATAATGCGTAACTACTGTACGGATCTTAAGGTGATACTATTAGTTGAAAACCTTTAATTGACTGGCATTTTAATAGGTTACTACTACTAGTTGATTCAATTATTTGAGTATTCAATAATTTAATTTGTATAAGTGTTATTTTCATCAGGATTCGGGATTCCATCCTCACAATGGTTCATTTGGACTTTGATAAGCATCTTGTCCTTCTTTGAAAAGATAGATGATAGATGGATGGATGAGTTATTTGTAATAAAATTTATATACTGAATTTGGAATATACCAAACAGAGAGCCAAAACAAGGAATTAGTGAGACAAGCACAGGCAAATCATGAGAAACATTTGGTGAAGAATTTCAAGTTGAGTCCGAAAGCATTCTACAGTTACGTCAGATCTAGACAAAATGTAAAGGTGGGTGTTTCTCAGCTCGAGATGGAGGATGGCAACCTCACACAGAGTGATCTCTAAGCAGCAAATGTCTTGAATGATTTTTTAAAGAGTGTTTAAACCAAGGAGCTGATGGGGATCCTCCAACACTACCACTGCAGTGGTGCAATGTTCACGAACATCCAGGGACAAATTTCACCTTAGATGATGTCATAAAGAAGCTCTGTGATCTAAAGCCTGACAAATCACCAGGGATTGACTCAATCCAGCCTTATGTGCTTCGAGAATGTGCAAAGGAAATGGCTGTACCACTGTTCTACAAGAAATCGATGAAGACTGGAAAGTTGCGAGAGTCGTTTCAATTTTAAGAAAGGATCTAAGAACAAATCAAACAATTACAGACTAGTAAGCCTGAACAGTGTGCCCTGCAAGATTATGGAGTCACTAATACGGGATGCCATCTTAAAACATGTCAACATGAACAACTTGCTTTCTACAGAACAGCATGGGTTTACACATCCTAGCAACCATTGAAGATATCACTAGCAGTCTTGATGAGGGTTTTGGAGTAGACGTCATCTACCTAGACTACTCGAAGGCTTTTGATACAGTACCTCGTAAACACCTTATCTCCAAGCTTCAGGCATAATCAATGACAAGGTGATTAGGTAGATTAAGGAGTTCTTGGCTAACAGAAGACGGCAGGTTACAGTCCGAGGTGAATTGTCAAACTGGGCTGAAGTTTTGAGTGGTGTGCCACAGGGGTCTGTACTAGGACCAATGCACTTTGTGCTGTACATCAACGACTTGCCAGATATTGTATCATCAACAACCAAATTATTAGACGACAAAGGCAACAAAGACAACAATATAGGAGGGGACACAATACAACTGGATTTGCACTCCTTGAAGGAATGGTCCAACACATAGCTGCTCAGATCTAACGCTTCCCAATACAGGTGTATGAATATGGGACACGACAATCCTAAAAAGAAGTTACAGTTTGAATGGTCAGACAATTGAAGCAGTACATGAAGAAAAAGACCTAGATGTCTACCTCTCACGTGACTGCAAACCATCCCTACAATGTACAAGGGCTGCAAGGAAAGCAATGCAGATCCTAAGGCTCATGAACGTTTAAATATATTAATAAGGAAAGGTTTTCCATCTTGTACTTAGACCACACCTTGAATATGGTGTACAAGCATGGTCTCCATATTTTCAGAAAGATATAATGACCTTAGAGAAAGTCCAAAGAAGAGCAACAAAGCTGGTGCTTAGCTTCAAAGAGAAGCAGTATTCAGAAAGACTAAGGGAGCTGAACCTGTACCCTCTGGAAGTGAGAAGAGTGAGGGGAGACCTTATTGAAACCATTCAAGATCACAATGGGTTTGACGATATAGAGGCCATGACATGTTCTCATTTGCTACAAAAATCACAAGGGGCCATAATAATCATCATGGCCTCCGTCTTCCGCAAGCACTATTGATAATGCGGCCCACATTGAAGTCACAGTTTAGGTGAACAGCGACTCCTGTGGCTAAGGAGGCCAATCCTAGAGTGGCAGTCTCTGCCACCGGTGCTACATATATGGGACGTCACAGCTTGACTATCCAAGATCTGTTGCAGGCTTTCTTTTAGCTCGCTGCTTCCTTCAACTGGCTGATGATCTGTTTTGTTCATCCAGCTCAAGGTGTTGCTTCACTGTTCTCTCCTCAAAGTGACGATTGTCACATTTCATCCCAGCACCCAATGTCGACGTTCAGGGTACACATATCACGCTTACTAATATCCTTGTAGCGGATCATGGGTGACCAACTTTCCTCTTGCCAGATGTAAGCTCAGCATACATATATCTTTCTGTAGACGGCCATCCTCGGCCATTCGAAACCGACATGGCCCAGCCTCGGAAGTCTGCGTTGTTCTAAGAGTGTAATAGATGGTGGGAGAGTCCATCGAGTCAGGAGGAAGCTCTGAAATTGGCACCATGTCCTTCCAGGTGATACCCAGAATGCGTCTAATAACAGCGCAGATGGAAGCTGGTGAGTTTCTGCTCAGGCCTAGAGTATGTAGTCCCTGTCTCACCTCACACCGCCATAACGTATGTGCTGATATGCAGAAGCAGGCGTGTGTAAACTGCAGCATTTGTCTTAATGGACAGCCTCGGATTTTTCCACACACGCGGGCAAGAGTAGCTGCAGGTTTACCAAATGCGTGTGCCGATTTCTGCATCGAAGAAAGACTGTCACTGATGGTGGACCCTAGGGAGGTGAAGTCCTGAACAACCAAGTGTTGTAATGTCGATTGTGATGACAGGTGGTTTTGAGCATCTTGGGCCAAGGAACATTAGTCTTCTTCTTCAAACTGATTGACAAGTCCGAAGTCCTTACAAGCCTGTGAGAAACGATCTATGAGCGCTGAAGTTCCTGCTTGGAATTTTTTGAATAATGGCAGCATCATCAGCAAACAACTTGTCACGAATCACTATTCGTGACGAACCTTTGTCTTAGCTCTTAGGCGTGCAGGATTGAAGAGTCGACCATACGACCTTGGTGCATGTAGATGCTTTCTGTGGCTGTACCGATGATAGCTTCAGAAGTACTGAAAAGGAATATCCCAAAGAGCGTTGGGGCCAAAACCACATCATTGCTTAACACCCCTGCGAATGTCAAACGGCTCTGAAAGGCTGCCGTCAAACTGTACCGTGCGTTCGTCAGTGTGGAAAGATCTGTGATGCTCAGAAGCCTTGGTGGACAGCCAATATTCTGGAGGATTTTGAACAGTCCATTCCTGCTAAAAAGGTCAAAGGCTTTGGTCAGGGCTATGAAAGCAATGTAGAGTGGCTTCTGTGTTCTCTGCACTCTCATGTAGTGGCGTATGAGGAAGATCATATCGATCGTAGATCTGCCAGACGAATCCGCACTGAGAATCAGGATACACCCTTTCAGCAGGACTTGAAGACGCATCAAAGCAACACGGGCAAAAACTTTGCCGACCATACTAAGGAGGGAAATACCTCTGTAATTGTTGCAATCACTCTTTCACCTTTGTTCGTGTAGAGGGTGATGATCTTTGAGTCGCGCATGTTCTGTGTGGTACGCTCTTCTCAGCATTGACAGAGAAATGCAGGAAGTTGGGTGAAGCAGAGAGATTGGTGCAGCATTGTTGATCAAGTTGGTGGTATTCATATTCCCGGGCTTTTCCGGATGATAGACTGTAGAGGGCCATGTCAAGTTCATTTCCACTGTAGGTATAGGCATCTAGGGCAGCCATTGTAGGAAGACTATTGATCTTGTCAAAGGGCTGAGGGTGTGGACTCCTTTTCTGTAGGAGTAGAAGCTCAGAAAAAAGTGTTCCACCCAGCCGCTCTATTGATTACTTGTTGTGATGACTCACCACTGGATGACTTGGGGGCGCTGTTTTTGCACTGAGATGGCCCGGCAGCCTTCTTTATTCCATCATAAATAGTCTTTGAGGTTGCCCGTTGACAGAAGCGGTATTTCTTGCTCAGCTCCAGCAAGTATTCATTGGCACCACCACGACACTTGCCTTCCGTGAACTTCACTTCTAGCTGCTTAAAGCACTCTACGCGTTGTGTGTGGAAGGTGAACTCTTATATCATAATACAGATGTACAAAAAGCGGGCCTGATTAAAAGGTCTTAATCTCCGGCAAGATTCTCTTCTCTGAGGGAGTGGGGACAACTGGAACAAGCTGAAGTGATCAATGCCAAAACAGTAAATAAAATCAAAGAAACAAACTTCGACAAATACTGAATGAAAAGGATATGCTGTCTAAAAGGCATTAGCTAATGAATTCCATCAATCTTAAGTGGTAAGTGTAAGTGGAGCAATATAGTAATGTGATTTTCAATCGCGTCACTTCTTGTGGAGCATGGAAGGGTCACGTTTCATCCTTGAATTTGCTAAAACTCTTTGCCGATCTCCGTACGATGCCCTATTCAAGTTTGTCGCATGCTATTGTCAGTTGAAACATCCCAGTATAACATCCATCTGCTTATTTGCCTAATTTGTGAGTAAGTATCAAAGCTACACACCCATAAAGTAGCGCTGACTTCAGGTGGTATGCCATCCTCCTTTTCACTAGAGATGCATTTGCCTTCTTGCACTTCTCCTAGTCGAACGGGCCCCTCCTTTATGCAAATAGAGGTCATCTTCACTTATCAATGCGCTTCTTTCCATAAAAAATTACTAAAATTTCACGCCCGTTAATGAGATAATTAGCTTGGGTCCCTAGGAACCCCCCTTAGGCACCAACAGGAGTGTGATTTTAATAATAAAAATGAGCAAACCCTGTTGCCAGAAATATTTTTCTGTTTATGTATGTTCATATGCATGAAACAAAATAATTATATAATCAGAAAAAATAATTAACCCTCTATGTGTTGAAAAGAAGCAATTTCATAATCGAGCAACTGCGCGCCATTGCTGTACAAAACCAATGGCAAATACATGTCGTAGTTACTATCCCCACAAAAATACAAGAATGTACAAAATGGTTGTGTTTGTACTAAATATAATTATGTAAAGTGGTCCTTCTAGAGCAGATATAAACATCAAAATGGTTTGCAAAGTATATGCTGTGGAAGCAAGGTCGTGGAATCATTATTCTACATTTTGAGCGATTTTGACACATTTCGAAAACAATGATTTTCCCGACACCTGCCTTTTCAGACAGGTCACGTGCCAGGAATGAGGGATAATCAAATAGGAACCCTCAAATACAATAGCGTGGTTGAATATCATTTGACCACTCTTTGGAGTCAATCAATGATTTTTAAAAAAAATTAAATTAAAAGAAATTTAAAAAAAGAGAGAGAGCGCGTGTGATCTAGCGGAAAAGTGCAGGACTCGTGATCAATAGACCATGAAAATCGTGAGTTCGAGCCCCACTATGGTCAACGTGTTTGTGTCCCTGGCAAGACACTTAATCTCAATTGCCTCGTCCACCCAAGCGAAATATGGGTAGCTGCTATGGGGAATATTACAATCTAACTGCTGATAGGCTTGTGCGCTTGTATGGTATGTCTTTGAGCAGCCACCTAAATGAAGCGATGATTGTGACGATTTCTTGAGGGCGGCGTAATGATAATTGTCAACCGCGCTTTGAGCTTGTTGGGATTAAGCGCTATATAAAAACTGGTTATTATTATTATTATTATTATTATTATATTATTATTATTAAAATCTACGTTACCTGTAATGATATTTTTTCAGATTGTGAATGTAATTTAACCTACAAAGATGTTTCTGTTCATAAATACGTTGGTACCGGATCATTAAATGGTAAGAAAATTATACTTTCTCGTATGACATATGGTTTTTTTACAAGTTACTATGGAGATAGAAGCCTTTAAGTTTGCCTTTAAGAACACGCAAGTCTAAGTAAACATACATATATGCTGAATTCGTTTCAAGCTCACCTTTCTAGACATACGTACTGAATCAGTTTCCGCTTAAATGATATATTGAAATATTTTTGAAGGGCATCCATAGCCTCGCCCCCTCCATATACCTAAAAAAAGTCGAACTTTTTATATCTGAACCATTGGCCTAAGTACCTAGGTGTACATAACCTTTTACGTGTAAATTCTATTTACTGTGAAGGAAAAAAATTGTATTTTTTTCTGCGAACGGACAGAAATTACAACACAGTGGCCTATGGGGCACCGTGATACCTTGATTTCAGAATCAACTGAAATTTTGGAAAGACCTTTCTCGGAGATATCTAGTGAACGATTAACAAAATATGAGGTGATTTATAACTTTAAATAAAATATATTTTATTAGTCCTCTATTCTTATGCCCATTTATAGCTTTTATAGCCTCATATATTTTATTATTTAAAACCTATACATCCTTACATACTTTATTACTAACGCAATGTGTAACCTTTTGTGATCGAAAACAGTTCTGTTAAAGATGAGTTGCTTCTCCGAAATTAGATAATGCTACCATATATTTGACACTTGATCAAATCAAATTTATATTCCATCCTTGAAAAACATACAAATATAATTATAATAACATGACATGGGAGGTATGACTAGAAGCAAAACTTGTACCACCTTTATAAAAAAAATACATAAAAACAATAATACAAACAAGACAAACATACAGCAAGCCAAACAAAATTTCAAATATTATTTTTTGTGTAATAATGAAAAATAGTCAACTAGAGCTTGTACAGTTAAACGAATCGAATCAGTGACATATGGCAATGGAATGCTCTTAATCAATAAAGATTTATATTTGAATAGAGCAACTCACTGGTTGAAAAAAAG
>JAMKCH010035661.1:0-15377 GCA_023653785.1 Ophioderma brevispina
GCACACCTTAATTGAATTCACCACTATGACCCATAACAGCAAGAAAGCATGGTCTACGATCTGAAAGCTTTGAGGGGATCCAACAGAACCTTCACAACAGCAAAATGTTACACCCAACCAAGTTGCCCACTAACTTCTTTTAAATGGTAAGTGCAGCAAGAAGCCCAAGAAGATCAAACTAGACCAAAAGAGGTATAGTGGCAACCCTGGTTTCACTCGCCCCTTCAACATGGACGAACTGGAAACCGGTATTGCTGAACTTCAACCAGGAAAAGCAGTAGTCCTTGACAACATCTCAACTGAGCAGCTGAAAAACTTCGGCCCAGTAGCAAAGGAGTGGCTTCTTGAGCTCTACAATTGCTGCCTTGTTTCCCACAGGTTCCCAAAGATCTGGAGGAAAGCACATGTTATGCCACACCTAAAGCCTGGGAAAGATCCATCAAATCCCAAGAGCTATAGACCAATATCACTCCTCAGACATACCTCAGCTTTTTGAACGTCTCCTGCTTAACCACATTGCACCTGCGATACATGAACACCTCATACCAGAACAAGCAGGTTTCCAGCCAGCCAAATCAACAAGAAGTCAAGTACTCAACCTAACTCAACGCATTGAGGATGGTTTCAAGAAGGGTTTCATAAACTGAGTCATGTTCGTTAATCAGCAGTTTATGACACTATTAATCACAGATGCTTACTCCATAAGATTCTGGAACTTACTAAGGAACTTAGTAACCTTATCCAAGGATTGCTTGCAAACAGGATGTTCTTTGTTCAGCTAGGAACGAAGAAGAACCCCTTGAACAGTCTCTAAGGAGTTTAAGGAAGTCGCCTTGTGGAAAGAAAGACTTGCTATCAACCAAGTAACATTGGTATTGAACCTGGTGAGCATCTTCCACCTGGAGCTGACTCCTCGTGAGCTGAATGGCGATGTCTCAACAGATTGAGATCTAGAACTGGCCAATCTAAGGTTTCCTTGCAGAAGTGGGGCTACTTGGAAGCAGATCAGGACACTACCTGTGATTGTGGAACAGCATCACAGACAATGGAACATCTCTTGGTCTGCCCACTGCTGGAGCAACAATGCACAGACAAGGACCTTGTAGAAATCAGTGAAGCAGCCAGGCATTGGCTGGGTATTATTTGAGAACCACTGGGTTTGGATACGATAAGAAGAAGATATCCTATAACAGATAAGAAAATGCATTATTTTCTC
Source organism: Ophioderma brevispina (assembly GCA_023653785.1). Taxonomy (NCBI): domain Eukaryota; kingdom Metazoa; phylum Echinodermata; class Ophiuroidea; order Amphilepidida; family Ophiodermatidae; genus Ophioderma; species Ophioderma brevispina. The sequence continues at coordinate 1,217 of JAMKCH010035661.1, forward strand.
TGCATTTGACATTTTAGTATATAAATTTGATGGAAAGTATTAATGACCCCACAGGATATGTAGACCATAGTGACATTTTGCCCTCTAATTATGTGACCAAAATGGTGAAATGAGTACAAGTATTATATTTTCTGGTTCTTTAGGACCATATGAAGAATTTTGGACCATTTTCAAAAGAATTGAAGCATTCTGAAATGTTACCCCAGGATGACCTTGAATTATTGCCCTATAACTATCAAACTATAACCCACAGATAAGGCAAACTATACCTTTTCTAGTCCTTAGGATATGGACAAAATATTGGTATAGATTTCAGTACAATTATACTATACTTTGTCTTTGTATCCACACCCCCCCCCCCCCCCGTGCAAACCTTGCCCCTGCAAATGCATGTTCCCCGCTACTTACACTTCTAGACTTGTGATTTTATTCTCTCATCATTTATTATAAAATTGCTTCTGTTGCAATTATTTTGAGGTCAAACCATTATTTAAATTTCTTGCACTTTTCTTGGCAGCCAGTGAGTTACCCTAGATCAACGTAAACTTTTGCAAGAATCTTAAAAATGGAATGAACTCTAGCATGCATAACAATTAGTACTCAACCACCTCTAGTTAGCAACTAAGTCCCATTTTAGTTGACAACTACGCTTAGTTGGGTCTCATGCTATTTGGCAATAAAATTGCATTAGTCCACACTTTCACGCTTCTCTCCAAATTTGAGAAAGTTCTTGAGCGAGACATAGCGAGACATTTCATGATATGGAGAGTCAGAAATACGATCAACCAGTAATTGCTTTACCTATGAGTTAAAGTATTGCAACTGTCTTGACAAGGAAAAGGTCAACTACAAAACTAAATTACGTAAGTCAAAATACACCTGAATCAAATGCATACAAAGGTCGAAATAATCGATTGCAGTGACAGCAATTATACAACAGATAACGTATAAAAAATTACCTGTGTTGGACGCTGTGTTGTAGTTCACAGAATCATGTGCTACATATCGCATGCAATAAACTTGATCTTGTAAAATGTGAATGCGCTATGCCCATTGTCTATGGGGTGTGCTCTGATTTGAATAGTGTGTATAGAGAGTGATTCATACACTCTAAATTACAGGGGTTTAAAATAAATCCCAAAAGATTGTGATTAGGGACCAATCCATTTTTTTAGATTTAAAATTAAATCTTATACATTTAAAATTAATTTATAAGATTTAATTTTAAATCTAAAAACGGATCGGTCCCTATTCACAATCTTTTGGGATTTATTTTAAATCCTTATAGTTTAGAGTGTAGGACCTTGCATTGACTTTGCACATGAGCCGGCACAAAATGTTTTATGACTGTTTCTAGGCAATTTGCTGATTCCAAATCTTGATGAGGCATCTTTATCATCCTTGAGCATTTTGAGATAGGGAAGGGGTAATTTAACAGGGGTATAAAATTTGTAAATGTTTTGTGGTGTATAGCCATGTTCCTCTGGATTAAAAAGCTATATAGTTTGCTCTTTCTAGGACAATTTTAACACAGTAGGGTTAAAATGATTCAAGGTAATCATAGGGTAACATTTGTAAACATTCATAGATTCTTCTCAATATTGGCTAAGTTCTTCGTGCTGTTGAATATACGTGTGGTGTATTTTATTTGATTTTTGTAGTATGATTAATGGGGGAAATACTAATAGGGCCCACAGTTTCTATGGGGGATCAGCGCTCTGGCCTCAACAAAATATCTTTGCGCTAATTAACATAAAGTAAATGTATATTCCCTGTTGTAACATCCCATAAAAACAATTTGAACCCAATTTAAAACAAATTGGATTATTATAGTCGATTCGCCCCCACGATGTTCCTGAGCACTTTTTGGTCTGTCGTGCAAACACACAAGGTTTCGCACATAGCAAATACCTTTTTTTAATCCTTACGACCAGTTAAATATGATTATATCTTTCATTTCCATATGAAATGTTTGTACATTTTTACCCCCGTTAATTTTCCCCCTTCCTTATCTCAAGATTCTCAAGGATAACAAATTGGCATAATCGAGATTAGGAATGAAAAAACAAATCCATAGGTCGAATTATACTGCAGCTTTGCGTGCATGTTTGAAAGAATCTTTTCAAAATACAATACTGACATTCGGATGGTGGTTCTAAATATAGATCTTAAAAGCAGTGTGCTTCTTTCAAATATGAGTCTTAAAGGCAGTATAGCACCAAATTTACGGTTTTAAATCGTGCGATACATTTAGATTTCTGAAATCCCGATGGAACTCGCATAAAGGTCAAGTCATTTAATAGCAGCTCAGTAGCCCTCTTTTTCCCATAAATGAATGCGTTATGCCGAAAGTAAACAAGTACCTCAATCGCCTCTCCTCTCTGCCAAATATAACACTCTCTTCTTTACATTGATACAATTTAACATTTCTTAAGGGACCAACTGTAGTGTGGGCAATGCGTGTTTAAAAGCTTTAAATTAGTCTATATTTTGATGTTACTTTAGTCATCACCCGGGGGGGGCACTTGTTTTCAAAGGTGGATATGATGCGTGAACAAGAAAACGCGTAAAAAGGGTGTCTTTTTTGCAACAGGCGATGTACGCGCGTACATCGTTTAGGGTGTCAAAAACAGCAAAATATGGAAAAAAGGGTATGTTTTTTTCTTAACCCTGAAATTTTCATGTTATATCTCATTAAGCAGGGATCAAAATCAAAAAAAAAAAAAAAAAAAAGTACATTTTTACCCCCGTTAATTTTCCCCCTTCCTTATCTCAAGATTCTCAAGGATAACAAATTGGCATAATCGAGATTAGGAATGAAAAAACAAATCCATAGGTCGAATTATACTGCAGCTTTGCATGCATGTTTGAAAGAATCTTTTCAAAATACAATACTGACATTCGGATGGTGGTTCTAAATATAGATCTTAAAAGCAGTGTGCTTCTTTCAAATATGAGTCTAAAAGGCAGTATAGCACCAAATTTACGGTTTTAAATCGTGCGATACATTTAGATTTCTGAAATCCCGATGGAACTCGCATAAAGGTCAAGTCATTTATTAGCAGCTCAGTATCCCTCTTTTTCCCATAAATGAATGCGTTATGCCGAAAGTAAACAAGTACCTCAATCGCCTCTCCTCTCTGCCAAATATAACACTCTCTTCTTTACATTGATACAATTTAACATTTCTTAAGGGACCAACTGTAGTGTGTGCAATGCGTGTTTAAAAGCTTTAAATTAGTCTATATTTTGATGTTACTTTAGTCATCAACGACTACTGCTTTGAAAAGATGATATTGATACAAAGTCTAATCGTCCTTGACATTGGATATCAATGCGGATATATAGTTCAATAATATACAAATATTGACTGCTGTGAGGGGCATGGTTGAAACTATAGGCCCAAGGTGATCTCGAAACCATACTATGCCCCGAGGCGTAAGCCGAGGGGCATGGTATGGTTTCGAGATCACCGAGGGCCTATAGTTTCAACCATGCTCCGAATAAAAAGCAGTCAATATTTGTTTTATATACCGAATATATAGATTTTTGTCATAACACATGCCTATATCATGTGTAGCAAAAAAAAAAAAAAAAAAAAGCAAAGCAAGATAATAAAGGGTATATTTACGATTCAATGCACTGGGTACTTGTTGAGGGTATCATAAACAGATAAAAATACTTGTTTAGGGTATGTTTTAGCTTGTTTTCTAGTCGGTGAAAATACGTGTTTAGGGTGCATTTTGGAAGTCCATGTTCACGCATCATATCCACCATTGAATACAAGTGGCCCCCGGGAGTCATCAACGACTACTGCTTTGAAAAGATGCTATTGATACAAAGTCTAATCGTCCTTGACATTGGATATCAATGCGGGTATATAGTTCAATAATATACAAATATTGACTGCTATGAGGGGCATGGTTGAAACTATAGGCCCAAGGTGATCTCGAAACCATACTATGCCCCGAGGCGTAAGCCGAAGGGCATGGTATGGTTTCGATAGTTTCAACCATGCTCCGAATAAAAAGCAGTCAATATTTGTTTTATATACCGAATATATAGATTTTTGTCATCTGATTGGTTAAAAGAACATTTCTAAGCCAGGATGCTAACACAGGCCTATCATGTGTAGGCCATGGCGTGCATGCATGGTAACAATTTTGTGTAACGTAGGGTCCAAAACTTGTGAAGAATTAGCAATCAACCTTTCTTGTGTTGAGGAAGTGATGTTGGAGTCCAAAACGGATCGCCGTAATCGACTTCTTGCCATTTTTTGTCGGCAAGATGCGTACAATTTTCCTTGAACTCCAAATTCAGCAACTGTTACACAGCCTGCAGATGGCCTGCAGATGGCCTGCAGATGTCAAATTATAATCCTCGAATATCTTCACGGTGTATTTTACTTGCCGTTTGGTATTAGCCATATGAGCTGCATCTCTGATTCCTTTCAGATCTTCATCTACAAGCTCAAAGCATGAATACTGATGCTGCGATTCAGCCATTTCCTTGCTCTTGTTTGTATCAGACTTACACTACAGGCCTGGTACGAGTAAACAAAATGTAATGGTCTGGTCTGCTTATATTCATCTCTTACACCAGCTTCAATATGTACACTCATAATACAGATGAATAGTTCGTACGACAGTCTTTTACGCGGGAAGAAGGTGTTTTTTGTGTTTATGAACTATGCCCGCTCTGCCCAGGGCATAGTTCATTTTTGGTTCAATTCTTGAAGCTAGTTGAATTTATGCCTCCACTTTTAACCAATCAGATGACAGGGATCTATATAAGAGGTATATAAAAGGGTTTAGCTTTAGATCAACATCCTCAGATCAGCATCTGAGCTGACTGTAGGGTACGGCTAGATGCCCCTTATGGCTCTGTGGAAATTGCCGAGTCTATTTGCTTCGATACCTGTTGATACGCAGCCATTCCAACTCATGTATAAGTTGTAATACACATATTTCTATGCTGCCCGTCTTTGAATCTTCGCTGGTCTTTGTATGGGTTCAGTTGAGAAATCGTCCCCCAGCGCCGACCAATAGGGGCCTACTTTTTTGGCATTTGATATTATACTCTTAATGTGTATTCCATTTTAGGTCTTGCTAAATGTCGACCTGGGGGAAACAAGGTGTGTGGGTTCCTGTAGCAGTTAGCGAGAGTATATTTGGTAATAATTGGTGATCTATTGATCGGTGATCTAAATTTCAATTTGACGAGATTTCAGGTTAATAATGACTTGAGATCTTGTTGGGGGTAATTTGCTGTTGTGTGTGGTGAAGTAAACAATCTCTTGATGAGTATTACTTCAGTGTTGAACAAGTGGTACGTTTCTTTTTTGGGCCCAGTTTAATTACTTCAGTTGAGTCGCCTGGAGATTGAATGCAAAGTATTCATCGGAAATACGCATGGCAGGTAGGTAGAAAAGACGGGCGGAAAGTTTTCATTTCGGGAACGCAATTAAGCTTCACAAATCAGTTTGCTACTCAAGGTCACATCAGTCAGATCAACATGATGTCAGTCACGTCAGAGTCACGTCATCGTCACCGTCCATGCTATTCATTGGCGGATGTGTTATTTGGGATTTTAGGAAAACTTGTTGCTTTACCTGTGAGTATGTCCGCGCAGTTGTTGCACTGATGTTTATAAAACAAACATATTGGTTTTAATAGTCGAGTAGCAACAGCATATGCATGGGTCTTTGTTCTCAAATATTACAGGGAGTACAATGCATAATTTCACTTCTGTAAGTCCCAGCTTTACTCTGGCAGTTTCTCCTTTTACTCCAGATCGAATTTATATGGAGCGCGAAGGATAATATCAACACCTCTACCTCAACTAGTCAAGAGTTACCTTACAGTAAACCAGGATCACATTTGGCTTCAAGGCAGCAACCTTCTGGTTCAAAAAACTCTTATTTGGCCAATTCAATCGGTTATCATCATAGCCATTGTCACAGCGCAGTAAGCTGTGTTACGTCCTTTGGCAATCTATTGTCCATCTATGCCTATGTACAATAAAAGCTTGCATCGTACACAACTTCTATATTCATAGCATGTCAAATCTCGGGACTTTGTCGCTGGGGCCTTCACCATGCCGCTGATTCTGACTATACGGATTTTGGTATGGGCCATTACATCCGTTACTTTGTTGAAGTATATGCCTGTGTTAACACAGCCTTTATTCACATCAGCATTTGTCATGATTGTTACCATCGCATCATTATGACAGATGGGACGCCTTGGAGCATCCTATCCAGCACCTTCGGAGACGTACAACGGAGCCATGCGAAGAAATTGATTGCGTCACCACATTGTACCCATTATCATGGGCGCTTTGGTACTATGTTGTGGCCAACCTTCGCTGGTGGTCGGTACCATGTCACGGGACGTGGTTATCACGTACCGTAACAGACAGTTTCCGGTTCCTTTGATTGTTCCTTGCCTACTATTCTGGGATGCCGTTCTGTTCATATGCGTCCTGTACGGGCGTTATTCTTTATCGTAAGTATTATCGCCGCACCTCGACTAATTTGAAGAATAGGCATACCATTGGTCTAGCAGATTAGGACATGTGCAAACCAATGAATGCAAAGTAATCGTCTACAATGTTGGTGATCGACAGACGGCTGTATTAATGCAGCGTACTTGACGATTCACGAGACTGGCAAAAACGTAGAATGCCTAACCAATGCTAACCACGGGTTCCGACAAAGAGTCATGAGGGTGGTACGGCTCCCCGATCCACTGAGGGGACATTATGTTGCTGCGGTATCATCAGAAACAAGACGAAAAGACGAACAATGCTGTCCGGATAATGAAAACCTTCGAGCTACCGTACGCGACCTTGTATTGTGGACCATGGTGAATAGTTCTCTGCCTGGTCTGTTATTGCCCCCGTCTATAGTACATGCAGCGTTGATTCCTGTATGGCTTTATAGGTCAGTGAGTTAGCATTTGTTTGATCAACTAGGTTACAAATTGTCGTTAGCTAGAGACACAAACATTTAAGATTTTTGTGAAAGAGTAGAAATCTATAATTTGCACCATTTTTGTCCAAAAAGCGAGTTAAGTAAGTCAGTAGTGTAGTAGTAATTTTTAAAAGTTGACCCCTGTACAACTGTACAAAATGATACTTTTTTATGATTTTGGCTGTTTTTAGCCTTACTCCAACATTTCGGCCCCGCAGATAGTACAAACTATTACCTTTGGAATCCTTATGATTAAAATATTAACTTGGTATACTTGTCAATATGCATTGGATCCCTTTTCAAATTTGACCCTTGTTTATTGACCGTTGACTACTATACCGAAAAACCAATTTTTTAATATGATTGATGAAACTTTTCTGTAACATATTATTTAATTTAGTTACAGGGTCTACCGCCGCAAAAGCCCTCCAGGTTGTCTGTCGGAAAAAAAATAGTCCTAGCACATTTATTTTATACATCCTGTATTTTTCTTGTCTATTTGCTGAATAAAATTGCAACTGGAACTTGGAAGTACAATAGGCCAGGTTACACTCAACAAAGTCAAAGAATAAGTGATTATTAGTGCAACACAAACGCCACCCAATGTTGCCAAACGCTTTTGGAAAAGCAACGATCCTGGCAACTCATCCGATGATGTAACAGAGCTAATACAACTGTGCTGCAACATTGTCAATATATCCCAAACGGAGGATAGTCGGCCGGTGTAAAAGGCAATATCGTCCTCCGGATCGCATCCGGTGCCGTGCTGCCGCGTAGGACAATTGAATAAAGCGTGAACAAATGTTGCATGACGTCACCTAATTCGAGTGCCTATTCTTGACCGTTGTAGTCGGACTATGAAGTCCGGCTGCTATGAAAAACGTCTGCACCGTCATTTACACAAAATGCGTTTCTATTGAAAATTTTGGTATAACAAACTACGTAACGTTACAGAATCAAGCCATTAGGTGAGCTCAATGTATTTAAAGATTTCCGCATGGATGGCGTGTCCCTTAAAACGGGCACCCGAGAAGAGAATACACAGGTGTCTCTTGGAATGCCTATTTTGTGTTGGGGTTAACCAATATGTTCCCCGGTTGGTTCACCCTCTCTATAAATTACTCTGGTGTAACCACTCCATTGTTCTAAGATGGTTGAACTCACCAGGCATATCTTACTATCCTTGCCAACTTGGCACCACAACGTTGGGCCCATTCATATGCCGCGATAATAATCGGATTATATTATAAAAAAAAACGCGAATAAATGAGAATCGGGAGCTTATAATGTACAGGACCAGGGGGTGAAGCCCATTCAAAACCAGTCGTCCGTGCGTGTTCGCTGACATTTTGAGTATTGCACGGAATAATTATTAGTTTGGGTGCTTTTATACACACAGATAGGTCAATTCGATCCAACCAATCCGGCAAAATATCATTTGTTGGATTTGGGTCTATTGTTTGGTTAAATTTTGTCCCACCCATTGCCACACAAGAATGAACATGAACGTCATTCATCTTGATTTAAATAAACGCCTCAATGAATAAACATCTTTTCACCTAACGCGCATTGCATTATGAGAAAAAAAGAGTAGCTGAGCACAACAATTATTCCAGGTGAACTATTATTACACCTGGCCACCTCTACCACATACATCAATTTGTATCACTACCGATTAGTGTATATGCAAAGCGGGCACAACCCAATAATGTGGAAGAAGCGGAGGCAGCCATTGCTTTCTATTGTTGGGTACTCTATGTTTTCTTGGTGGTCGGCAAAACATGCATGACGATGAATTTCAAAGATGACGTGTAACGTTTTGCCTCTATACTATATAGAACCTCTTTTGTACAGGACTGTGTAGCGGATCAACGAAAGCGCAGAGGAGTTAGCAACGTTACGTCACGAAAAAAAAACCCATGGGCGCCGGGCCAGACTCCTTCCGAGCCGCCCGTTTTCAGGAAGTCGAGCATTTGTGTCAAAAGTGATGATATAAAAGGTAAATTTTGGCCATTTTGGCAATCTTTTTCACGTTTTTGGTAATATTGACTAAATCAATACATTATAAACCTTAAATCTAACCTAATATGTGCAATTGAGAGATTATATGATTTCGTGCTAAATCCTTTAAAGGAAATATTCATTATAATGTATTTTTATAATTTAGTTTTGAAAAGGTTAATACTGTAAGCATGATGGCACAATATGCACAATTTTCTGAGGGTCGATAAATTCTAATAGCTTATCTTTTGTTTGTATATTCATTATTATTTACGTTCTACGTTCTGATGCAATAACAATAAGCAAGGCCAAGTAGTTTTTATAACAAACAAGAATGTAGGAATCACAACTTCCTGGTGTGTGTCTTTGAAAAATCTCATTCCTTCCCTCACTAGCACCCCCATTCCTCTCTACACGAGATTGGCTCTTTCTTCCATCTCGCGCATATTATGATCTCTAGGACCCGGTGTCATAAACTACCGGTGTCGCGTGACTGGTGTCCTACCCACCCACCTGTCTATTGTGTCTCCATTGAGTGCTGTATGCATCGTGTGTCTTCAAATTATACCCAAATGGCCTCGTATAGTGATATTATACAAACATGAATAACTTTCTTGTGAATATAGGCCCAAAACTTGCGTCTAACATTCATAGTTCTGGGAAAAAAATAACATGAATAAAAAAATTAAAAAAATTAAAAAAATTAAAAAAATTAAAAATAATAATAGAAATTATTAGCACATTTAACCCAAACAAGAGCCCAGGGAATGACGGTTTTGGTAATTTTATATAAACAAAATTACTTATGAAATTGTACACCACTTAATGCAATATTCAACCTTTCATATCCACAGGTATAGGGTCAACTGAAGACCTAAAGGTAGCGCAGGTCGTGCTTATATAAAAAGATGATTTACTGGGAACTTTTTCAAATACCGACCAGTTTCACTCCTACCGACATTTTCTAAGATTTTAGAAAGAGTGGTTTTCAAATAGATGCATGGTGTATAAAATTACATATGGAATACCTTAATGAAAAAAAAACAATTTGGATTCAGAAAAAACATTCAATTATATGGCCATAATCAAATTAGTTAATATAATAGTACGCGGTAGAAAACAAGAAACAACAATTGGGAATTTTCGACCTGTCAAAAGCTTTGGACACTATTAACCACGTTATATTACTTCATAAATTAAAACCATTATGGTTTCCGGGGAATTGTGTATACATGGTTTGCAAATAAATTTAAGCAATAAAAAAGCAGTTTTTACGATATATCTTCCAAACAGTCCCAAGTCAAAAATATACTTTGTGGTGTTCCTCAAGGATCCATACGTGGCCCCTTATTATTTATACTATATGTTAATGATATTAGTAATTGTTCAAATGTACTAGATTTTATATTATTTGCAGATGATACGACTATCACGTATTCATACAGAGATATTGAGTCTAAAATCAACTTAATTAATAACGAATTGGTTGAAGTAAGCAACTGGTTTAGAGCTAATAAATTGTCTGTTAATGCTTCAAAAACAAATGGGCTCTTAGAACAATATCAAATGCCCATTATAGAAGCCATACCGCACCATTATTTTCTGATCATAACATTCTTAATATTTTTGACACTTACAACTTGGAATTGGGCTTATTTATGTACAGGTACAGTACAAATCAACTACCAATCTCCTTTGATGGGTATTTTATTCGGCGTAATGCCATTCATAATTATAATACGAGAAATTCCAATGATTATAATTTGACCCAAAACAAAAAAGTTTTTTTCAGATCAATCAATTAGAACATCCGGACCAATTCTTTGGAATTCATTACATGAAAATCTAAAAAGTTCAAAATCAGCTAAACATTTTAGAAATCAATACAAAAAACAACTCATTTAAAAAAAAAAAAAAAAAAAACTTATTATTTATACTATATGTTAATGATATTAGTAATTGTTCAAATGTACTAGATTTTATATTATTTGCAGATGATACGACTATCACGTATTCACACAGAGATATTGAGTCTAAAATCAACTTAATTAATAACGAATTGGTTGAAGTAAGCAACTGGTTTAGAGCTAAAAAAAATGTCCGTTAATGCTTCAAAAACAAATTATATGGTTTTAGGAACTCCGCATATGACAGCAAATATTGGTGCTGGAAAATCTTCAAGTGATAATTTTTTTCACGCACAACAAATTAATATCATTCTTAACGATGTGTCTTTACAAAGAGTATCTTCAACTAATTTTTTAGGGGTTATAATTGATGAAAACCTAACTTGGAAACAACATATTGATGGTATATCAAAAACAGTATCACGAAACATTGGTATCATTAACAAGCTTAAACATTTTGTACCAGGTCGTATTTTACATTCCCTATATTGTACTCTTGTTTTACCTTATTTAAATTATGCTATTCTAACATGGGGTAACGCGCCAAAAATTTACTTAAATCAACTCTTCAAACTCCAAAAATGGGCTCTTAGAACAATATCAAATGCCCATTATAGAAGCCATACCGCACCATTATTTTCTGATCATAACATTCTTAATATTTTTGACACTTACAACTTGGAATTGGGCTTATTTATGTACAGGTACAGTACAAATCAACTACCAATCTCCTTTGATGGGTATTTTATTCGGCGTAATGCCATTCATAATTATAATACAAGAAATTCCAATGATCATAATTTGACCCAAAACAAAAAAGTATTTTCAGATCAATCAATTAGAACATCCGGACCAATTCTTTGGAATTCATTACAAGAAAATCTAAAACTCAAAAGCGCTAAACATTTTAAGAATCAATAGAAAAAACCCACTCATTTAGATAAATATACTCTTAGTAAATTTGTTTATCTTGGGGCATTTTTCTTATTTGGTTATTTTCACCCTTATTCAATGTTCTTTCGTAGTTGTATGTAACTTTTAGGTTTAGGTATGGCCGCCTCTGGCCTTATGGCCTTTTGCCATCTCCTCCAATTTGTCATTGTTTGTGTGATCCTTAATGGTATTTTATTATGTATTATGTCCATTTTTGTAATAAATTGGATTGATTGATTGTATACAAGGTCACTGTTTATTCCTTACATGTTTCTATGTAGCTATGACACTCTCTCCTGGGGGACACCTCCATTCCTTTACAAAACAACCGGTGTGAAGTTTTTTATAGTTCGCCGGACTCATGTCCCCACCTAACCGGTAAGAAATTCACGCAACATTCGTTTCACGTACACGGCTTTTAGTCCGGCGACTATTCGCTTCTTTGCACGGTGCGCTGTTTGGAGGTAGAACCTCGGGCTTGTATTACTAAATAAATGAGGGGGTAAGGAAACAAGGCATTCACTTCTGGTCGTGGTTTGTTAAGAATCGAACATGATCAAACTATTGGAAATGCTCCCGTTCATTTGCTGTCAGTTCGAGGGCTCTCTGGGCCCCGCAATGACGAAAAAACCTTCAAAGAGCGAATGGCCCAGCGGACTATCTTCTTTTACACATGTTTATGCCTCTTTATCCTTGATAGTATAGAAAATAGAACATGTTTTTACCGGCACAGTATTAATTAAAGTGTGTTGGTAAACGGTGTAAAAGGAGAACTTATTCCGTAAGAATACCTGAAGCGTATAAAAAGATCACAGCGGCATCTATTGCCAGAACAACGGCTTCAAAAACTCAACCGCCAGTTAACGCCAGTCGCAAAGGAGGGGTGATCTGTGTACAAATTGCGACAAATGTCGATATTGAAAGTAATAAGCGCACCAATTTTCGCTAAGCTACCTAATTAGCTAATAATTTATGCAGCTGACCTTTATGACGTAGCAAAATTATGCGCCACGTACGACGGCGATCCCATAAGCTACAGATTTTAATAAAGTATTCCATTTTCCGGGGGCTTGAGCGAGTGTCCTATACCGATTTATTCAGGATCCCTGGTTCGCCGGTTCAACTGCCAGAAACCATGGTCAAGCAGCGGTTGAATTCGAGGCACCCCTTAGATATGGTACCAAATCGATAGCTCCTATCTTTAACACTCAAAGTTGATAACAACGCAAACTCTTAAAAGATTCTTCCTAAAAAGATATAATTTTTTTCAAAGCAGCTGTTTGAAGTCGGTTGTGCACGAAAAAAAAAGGAAAAAGAAAGCAAAATGAGAACAGAAACCTGACATGAATGGCGTATAAAATAATACAAGAAAGAACGAAACACTTGGTGGATGTAATAGTGGGTATTGTACAGAACAGAGGATTTCCAAACATTTCCATGATCCGGGAACATCTATATACTCATTGCGTGAATTGAGCAAACTCGGGCTGTGTAGTTCGCGGCATGAGTGGAAGGTACATAGTAATGTAGGTTTTCATTTAAGAACCACAACACGGCTGTCTTTGTATCAGATCAGTTCCAATAATCCATAATGACTGCTCACAAGCACACTTTATGTCAATATTTAGATTGTGAATATCTAGACACACCGCGTGTCATATACTACAGTGTCCGGTGACTGAGCTGTCCTTCCACCACCTGCCTCTTGTATTCTCCATTGAGTGCTGTACGCATCAGTTGTTTCAGCATGTACGCAAATGGCCTCGTCTACAAGGTAACGGTTTATCCGAATGTTGCTATGGTAGCTAGGACACTCTATTATGGGGGACACTCAGTTTCTTTACACGGGACGGAAAGGACAGCTGTGTGATAACACCCTACTCTTCACGAACCTAGTTGTAACAAGCATTGTATGAGTGTGACTTTACACGGGACTGACAGTTTAACGTTCTCTCCGAAGGACGAGGGCTTCTCTCAAGGTTTATTTGCCCTTGTCAAATAAACAACTGTGGTTAAATGTCAAGTAATAATTGAAGGCCTGGCATTTGAGAAATTTTAGAAGTGGATAGTAGCCATACGAATTGTGAGTACAGGGCGGAAGGCACCAAAAATGAGTGCGTATTTGAGCTGTTAACACTGAATATAAATTTAGAAACCCTAAAGTTCAACAGCATAGAGGTTTAATGTGATAAATAATTTTCAAGTAAATTTTGAAATACACAAACATAAGGAAGCAATGCTGGTGGACTTCATGTGCCCAGTTATATCTTTTATCGACTCCAATCCGGTGCTTGGCCCACACTCTAGGTTATTACACCACTAACATGCTGCCTAGGAGCAAAAATCT
>JAMKCH010035662.1:0-26101 GCA_023653785.1 Ophioderma brevispina
CGAATCGATTTTGCATTTGCATGTCACACTCATAGTTGTCCCGAAATACGAGGCGAATCGGCGCGCTTGCGCATTCAGAGTTTCACAAGGGTAATTGATTCCACACTGACCATCGAAATCCAAAAAATAATAATAATGAAACAATTGCTGAAATACCTGACGAACCAGAATATCATCTTCACAATGATTCTAAAATAATTTATTAATAAAAGAAATAATAATAACACAATGATCTGAATCCTAAATCAAGCGGCCGTGTATGCAGCCTCATGCATGCGACACAACTACAGCCAGCAAAAATCATGCACGAAATTTGATGCGGGTGGATTGCGCAATCACAATGGCGGCAGACTAAATTTTCGCAATTTCAAGACGACGGTCAGACAGAATCTATCACCCTTTCTCTACATGAAATATAAGACTTACAAAGTTGGCAGTTACATGATTTTTAATCACAATCACCTCTAGAACATGTTGGGATGCTTCATATAATTTGAACAATGACAAAAAGGTGAATTTTGAGCCTGTATTTGGGTCACGATTTAAGCAATGCTTCACACAGTGACAATTTCATGCACAAAATTGACTGAATTTTTACAATCTCGCAAAACGTCTCGAAATCTGCAAAATATCGTCCAAGATTTGACCTACAGCATCCCTGACACTTTATTAATCTAAAATCACTAAGTATACTTGCCAACTGGTAGTTCAAACTTCGGAAACTTGAGAAAGTTGACACGTTAGTAAAATTCCTTGAGTGAAGTAATTACCTGAAGTTGGAATGAACACACGAGGCCCAGCGCGCGCATATGATGTCTGGAGGGGTCGTCGTAATTGATCAATTTACAGATCCCCAACAGACATCACGGCGCCACCGGGCGACGTCACATTCATTCACAACTTCAGACGTAGTAAATCAGAGGGGATACCACCTGATGACATGCTGGGTTAACCTACAGGCTCAATATTATTTATAACTAGACTGCCATGGTAAAACATTAATCAGTGAAACTCTGAAGGCAATCTTCAATTCCGCTTCAATATAATAATATGTGAAGTATATGAAGTCGGTATAAAGTACATAGTGTTGAGTTGGATATGCTTCGATCAGAATACTTTATTTAAAAAGATTTGTAAACAGATTTTTACAAAAGTCCAATGAACCTATAAGCCATGAAAACCCGATGCCTTTATTACATCATAGTCACAACAAAACATTGAATTGTACTGCAAATGTGTTAAAGTTTACTGAACCCGTGCCATTCAAGAGTGGATCACGTCATATACAAATTTCTCCTAATCGGGTTGTAATTGATTACTAATGCTATAGAGTTGTACTTTAAATGTGCAAAGCTGAGAATTATTTTTTGTAACCCGTGTTCTTAAAAGGTGGATATCAGTTCATTGATTATACAAAGTTCTTCTTATCACTTATTATTTTCACTAATCGTTCACGGTAACTTGTTATGCAATCGTGATTGACCTTCATATAATAATATGTGAAGTGTATGAAGTCGGTATAAAGTACATAGTGTTGAATGGATGTGCTTCGATCAGAATACTTTATTTGAAAAGATTTGTAAACAGATTTTTTTTAAAAAAGTCCAATGAACATATAAGCCATGAAAACCCGATGCCTTTATTTCACCATAGTCACAACAAAATATTGATTTGTACTGCAAATGTGTTAAAGTTTACTGAACCCGTGCCATTCAAGAGTGGAGCACGTTATATACAAATTTCTCCTAATCGGGTTCTAATTGATTACTAATGCTATAGAGTTGTACTCTAAATGTGCAAAGCTGAGAATTATTATTTTTTTTAACCCGTGTTCCTAAAAGGTGGATATCAGTTCATTGATTATACAAAGTTCTTCTTATCACTTATTATTTTCACTAATCGTTCACGGTAACTTGTTATGCAATCGTGATTGACCTTCAATAAGTCCACTTATTTCTTTATGCGTACATTCACGAGAGCCTACCCTTAGAGTTTTCATGTTAGTTTATTTTATTAAGATAACAACTTGTTGTATATCCAACACACTTTCATACATTTATTTTTCATTTCTGTCGAAGGATATTGATGGGACACGTTGTTATATTAACAAAAGATAAATTGTCCACCTCAATGTTAAAGGATACATCTTTAACGTACTTAGTACCATATCTATTTAGCTGTATTAGAACAAGATGTGTAAAGGTGCTTGCTTCGATTTATGCCTATTGTGTTCTCTGCTTCAAGTGTGAGCCTGACACTTGCACGTGTGCCCCATCGGGTGCCGTGGGAGGCATACTTGCGGTTTTGATAGTGGAAGTGGTAATGCATATTGTGGGCCCTACTTGATGCTGTGCTGGTATTGATAGTTAACCACTGAAACGGCATTTTTTGTTTGTTTTTTTAGTTTTTATCTTGAGAATGAAATAAATTTCAGGGCTCGGGTTTCAGGACGCCAGTGTGAGGGGTACGGCCTTTCATCTGGTGTTAAGATTGATTTTACTTTCGGGTAGGTCAGGGTCCAAATAGCGGTCGAACACGCACCTTCTCACTCAAGCCTTATTTGACAGTCCACTTCATCAACTACTTCTGATGTGTGTGCATTTTGTGACCGCTGGCGGTGCGTGACCTTGATGAATTTAGCAGACTTTACTTAATAAATGCACTATTCCGTAGACTCATCAGGGGTCATCTATTTGTTGGGTCGCAGATGTCCGCAACCACTTCTTCTGATTGTGTAGTGATTTCTTGTTGCAACCTGCGATAGAATCAGCATGAATGTAGTGTGTTGCAAGCTCTTAAAATATATATTTTTTTTTTATATTGTTTAATATAGTGTGTGGTGGAGGGCGACGCCCTTCTCTTGATCTTATATTGTGATATTATTGTTAATTCATTTTTTAGTTATTTTTTTGTTACTTGTATTGCTGTATATACTTCGAGGGAGTGTCGTGTATAGATACCATATTAATGTCAAATACTAATGACCGAAGCCCACACAATAGAAACTGTAATTAATGAGAATATGCTCAGACATTAAACATAATCATGATGAAAATACTTTATTTATAATGGACTTGATGGTAACATGTCAAAATACTATCATATGATCTTTAACCCGTTGAGATGCAGAATAAGAACACCTTGATGATCGCATAATTATGATTACATAAGTAGGTATATAATCCCCCGTCAAATAAAAAAAATAATTTGCTTTAAACAACAAATTTTCTATACTTAATGTACACATACAGTTAAACTAAAGCTCAAGAAATTGTTCATAATTCCACGGTTATGAATAAACAGAAACCGCATTTGAAGGGCAGCTTCTGAATATTATAATTTAAAGGTATGACCTTTGAGCAATACAAATAGGGATTATCGCGAAAAAAGGTGGAGTGGGATTATATATATCTAAAACTGTCAAACAACGTAAGACAAGATTTAAACAAATCGAACACCTAACTAGAATCTTTGTTTTATTGAATTATCGTTAGAACCAAAGAATCATAATAGTTAGTCGGTGTCCATATACAGGGCTCATAACATCCATTACTATTACATTTGATGACATTAATCCAATTTTAAACGCTATTATGACGGCAAATAAGGAAACCTACCTCATGGGAGATTTTACATAGACTTATTAAAGAGACGAATCACATAGACCACTCATGACTATTAAATATTATCTTAATCACTTTCACTTTTACCAGATCATTACTAAGCCAACCAGAATCACTGATCACAGTGCAAAACTTTATTGATCAGTAATGCAACTGAAAATCTAATTTGTCTTCCTGATCGTAGTCAATGATGGTGAGTGACCATTTCCAACTAATTGTTTCAACATGTATTGATTTAAATAAGAAAAACGAGACTTCTGAAAGCCACCCTTATAAAAGAAGTACACTAAAAGTAAATTATACATTTAAAGCAAAGGCTATCCAGGTAAATGGCTGAAACGCTAACTACGACGATGTTAATTACATACAGACGGTTTAATTTCAACACTAATGATTTGATAGATGAATGCATACCATTGAACAAAATTAAATATAATAGAAAAAAGGACCCGTATCTCCATGGATAACAATAGGATTGTAAAAAGTAATAATTAATAAAACAAATTATCAGAAATTATAAGCACTCCCACTGAAGATACTTGAAATAAGTACAAATTTATAGGAAAAATTAAACATATCTTACGCGAAAGGCTAAAAGGGAAATTATGAGACGAAACTTTCAACATTCTAAAAATGACATGAGCAAACTTGGAAAAATATTAATAATATCCTCGTCGCACAAATCAACTTGTAACAAACACTATCCGAATGATAATGGTGAAGTTATAAATGACCCACAAAGAATTTACAGATGACTTCAATAAATTTTTCATAAAGTTGGACCTAATCTTCTCAAAAATTGAACATGGAGAAAAAAACTATCATGAATACCTGGAAAATCCAATGCAACACAACATGGATCTATCATCCGCCTATACTAGAAAATGCAATTGAAAAGAATCATTGGTAATTTTCGATCCCAACAAAAGTCCGGGTCATTATGGAATAATTAAAATACCTAAGTTAAAAAAATAGGTAAAAGAAATTAGTACAAAACACTTGCGAATGATATTATTTATCGATACAAATATGGAACTCTTGCCTTATTACTTTAAATAGCTAGTGTCCTCTTAACAAAAAGACAATGCTGAAATGTATTCTCACTATCGCCCTGGTTCATTTTGCCTTTGTTCTCCAAAATTCTAAGCGACTTGTATTTAACAGATGTTCCTCTTTTTATTGATAAGTTAATGATTTTAATAAAGGGCAATTTGGCTTTAGATCAAATTACTAAGATTAATACAATTTGAATTAAAAAAAAAAAAAAAAAAAAAAAAAAAAAACAATGTAATTTTCTTAGATTTATCTAATATAAGGCTTTTGACAATATTAACTATTACATCCTATTATATAAATTAGAATCATGGCATTCGGGGTCGTAAAAAAAAAATTGGTAAGTGGTTTTAAGAAGTTAATCTCAATCAAAGAACTCAATATGTATACTATACTTCATGTATATCTAACCCTAACTCTGAAAACGTAATATGTGGTGTTCCACAAGGTTCGATATGGGGGTCTCTGTTATTAATCTTATTGTTTAACGACATCATCATACATCCTCGTGGCTAACTTGTGTCTTGTTTGCAGATGACACCACAATATTGTATCCTCATCGTGACCTTGTAATCAGATACATTAATCAACAACGAATTGTACCAAGTTTTCTGATTGGTTCAAAGCAAATAAACTCTCAATTAATGCTGAAAAAACAAATTTCATGATAATGGGTACCCCTGCAAAACCTTTAAATTCAATAGGCTATTAACGTGGTGGCTAAATGGTTGTAGTTATCAAGAGTCAACAAGACAAATTTTGGGGATTATTCTTGAATGAACATTTATAATTTAATATCACATAGAATCAGTATCAAATAACCTAAATTCCGAACAAATATTCCAAAATGTTGGTATCTCAATTAAAGTTAAAATATTTGTTCTAAGCATTCTTTATTGTATTTATTGTTCATTAATCTTTACCTTACTTATCGTATGGAATCCTTGTTTGGGGTAACACACAAACAAAATATATGTAGATAAACTAATTAAATTCAAAAAATGCTGTTCGAAATATATGTAAATCCATTTTCAGTCTCATTCCGGTCCATTGTTAAAATACTTAAAATTACTCAGTATCTATGATTTGTTTTGGTATATTTGTGTATAAACATTCAATGGTTCATCTCCCTTGTATATTCACCCAGGATTTTGCTAAACGTCACACCATTCACCCCCATATTACAAGAAATGTAATGATTATCAATTAAACAGAAACAAAACAGCATTTGCATCAAAGGGCGTTCGTTCGACGGGACCAGTATTTTGGAATAATTTGACCAGTGATCTAAAAACAGCCACAACTCTGAACTGTTTTAAGTATAATTTGAAATCTTACATGATTATGCAATATCAATAATAAAATCATTTCTTTAATGATAAAATATAATTATTATTATTATTGTTGACACAAATTGTCGCATTTGTTTGTATATTTTCATTCGGTATCTACACATACATGTAGTTGCAACTTTTTTGTAGGGGTCAACCACCTCTGGCGATTCTTGGCCTTTTGGTTGACTCCTCCATGTCAACAATAATATTTCTTGTATTTTATTTACTGTAGTGTACTCTGTTTGTAAATTAATTGTATTATTTGATTGACATGGAAATAAAATATGATATGATATATGATATGAATGGTATGGGGTCACATATCAGATGAATCGAGTATACCAACACGTAGACGTATACAGCCTGTCTCAAAAAAGTGGTACAATCAGAAAAAAATGGTTAAATATGAGATTTCAAAATAAGTCATTCTTACTTGGCATAATATTGAAGAACAAAGAACGGTTTCAAAACGGTGTTTTTTTTGTTTTTTCCATCCGTATTTGCTTTTGTCAATCCAGAGATATAATATCAATTTAGTGCGATACACCAAAATCGATTTTGTGCCACTTTATGCATTGGGCAGAGTTGTTTCGCGCAGTTAATGCCATGCTGTCTTGAAGCTCACAAAAGATTGCAACTTGACAAAAGAAACAAAATACAGATTAAAGTAAACAAAGAAAGTCTAGTTTTATCATTGATTGAGATGCCAATATCTTACAGACCCAGGTCATTTGAGTTTGCGTGCTTACCATGCTCCGTACTTTTGTATTTATCGCCCTCCGATTTACAGAAAAAAACTCCCGTATTTCCGATTTTCTAACAGAAATTGATGACTACCCCCCCCCCTCTCGCGAAATCTGTGTTTTCCAATACGACATTGATTCTTGGGGATTTTAACCTCCATCTTAACAAACCTCATAAGAGCGATGTTCGTCAGTTTAATAGTCCTTTAACGTTGTTCAGTATGGTCGCCCGTCCCACCCCATCCACGGAATACTTGATTTGCTCATATCTGGGGTTAATGATGATATTGTTATCGATCATGATGTTCATGAAACTCTGTTGTCTGATCATTGTTATATCACATGTTCCCTTGCTTGTAAAAAACATCCGCTTCAAAGCTTGTGGTTACAAAACGCAACTTTCGTGGTTTTGAGAACATTGCCTTTAGCAACGATCTGAAAAAACATATGTTTTGCCATTTCATACTCAATTTTCTGAGTAAAATGACTTGTAAACAATTATGTAACAACTGCGAACTGTTCTCGATGTGTATTCACCCTGTTACGAGGTCTTTGTCTGTTTAAACTAGCTTCCTTGGTTCAATGACGGAGAGCAAACATCCAGACGAGTTCGCAGATCCGCTCGAGATGAATGGAGGATCTCCGCTGTTCCTGATCGGCACCATTTCTTGAAGCCAAAACTGATCTTCTTAGGACTAAGGTTGCGACCTCTAACAGCAAAGACCTTTTCAGGCGTAAACCACTTCTAAACAAAACAAGAATGTGTTGCCAGTCTATTCTGTGGAGACATTGTTCAAAATTACTGATTTTTTCACTTCAAATTCAGAAGATTCCGTACGTCTCTTGAGATGTTTAAATTTCATCTGTTGAGGGTATACTGGCTTGATGAGGTAAGGTGGGTGCGCACAGGACTTCTACAATTTGATCTGGTCTCTGTTGAGGAAGTTGAACGGTTATGAGTAGGCTTCCTACAAGAGTCATGTTCTGTAGATCCTTTACCAATTGTTACTGACACATGACATTTGCACTCATTTTTTCCTTTCATCACCCTTGTTGTTAATTCGTCTCACCAAAATGGCGCTGTCCTAGTGTCTCAAAGATGCTATTGTCACCCCTATAATTAAGAAAACAAATCTTGACGCTAACATTTTGAAACCTACAAGGCCCAGTCTCTACATTATAGCCAAAGTTATTGAAACCACTGTTGCCTCTCGTCTAAAAGACTATTTTTAGCGATCACATGCTCGATGATAATCTTCTGTCAGCCTACCGTAAAGGTCCAAGTACTGAGACAGCCCTTCTCAAAGTCAAAGGTGACAACAGTCTCTCTTGATAAAATCGTGTGGTGTTTCCGGTCATGCTTGACCTAACAGCCGCATTTGACACTATAGATCAACCAGATCCTTCATAGACAGCTTCATACTTCCTTTGTCTTTCGGGACCACCGTTGGAATGGTTCAAATCCTACATGTCAAACAGACGAAGTCCTAGTCCGCATTTCCATCAATGGGGCTTTCTCAAATGACTTTCGCCTCCCTGTACTGGGTCCCTCAGGGATCTTCACATTGGATCCCTGGTATTTTACAAAATACAGTCATCCTCTTGGCTCAACTATCGTCAAATGAGAACTCTTTACCACTTTTGTGCCGACGATTCTCAGCTGATTCTCGCCTTTGATCCAAAGCACCCACTGACTTGTTTTGCTGAAATTGAAAAACTCAGAACTCATCAAAGACTAGTAATTGGATGACAATAACAAGTTGAAGATTAAATAGGGAAAAAACTGAATGTCTTATATTGGCTCCCCACATCATTTGAAGTAACTGCTGATCTCATCCAAGATCGGTTCCATGTCGTTAATTCGGTCACCTCAAGTTCGCACCTTGGTATTCATTTTGACAATAACACTATCTTATGAGTAACCCACACCAATGAACTGTCTCGCACTCTGAACTCTCAGATACCAACATAGCCCGTCTAAGAAGATATCTTGATGTAGACTCTTGCATCAATTGCTCGATCTCTCGTTCTGTCACGTGCTTGATTAGGCAACTCGACTCTTGGCTGGCATTCCCGACGCATCTCTCAATCAATTGCAACGCATCCTGAACAAGGCGTTCGTTTATATGCCGGTTTAAGTCATCGTGACCATATCTCACCTTACCTTCATGACTCCATTGGCTGCCTGTCAGACGACGTGTTAATTTCAAACTTCTCGTCATAATGTACCAATGTTCCCAAATTCTTCGCCCGTCTACCTCGGCATGATATACTTGTACTCATCTACTTTTCTCGTAATCTTCGCTCCCGCAAGATTCCACCCGGTTGAAGATACCCAGGACTCTCATCTTTTGGCTACAAAGCTTTCTCTGTGTATGGCCCCCGGCTATGGAAAGAGCTTTCCACTCAAATTAGGGATGCTCATACCATTCCCCTCCATTGGCAAGCTCATTGTAAAAGCATGGACCAACGAAGGTCACTTCTCGCAGGGAATAATCTTTCATCCCTACGATCATTGCCGACAGATGCCGCCCCTCTGTTGACGATTTCGTGCACGCTCCATCTGAACAAGTCAATGACCTGGCGAGAAAGGTAATCTCCCCGTTGCGCATTGGTTTACATGTGGAGACGAAAACAGAATTGAGTCGATTACAGCCGAAATTCTGATTATTTCAGTCCAAACAACGTCGGAGATAGCAATTTTCCTAAGATGAATTTACATTGATTCAGTTATTTTCTCGTACTTTCCGGCTTTTAAAAACTTGAATGTTTTTGTATCGCAGTATGAGATTTTGGAGACGAATCTAACTTGAATTGAGAAAAAAATGCGTATCTAAACAAGGAACCCAAACTTGACAGTGCCCGAAGTTTCACGTTTTTTCAATTTGTCCCGGCGTTTGGCCATATTTACCACAAAATTGTAATGTAACATCGAGCTGTTGATGCACATGCATTTCAGCATGAATGTAACCCTAACCCCATTGAATCTCATACCATCTCACAAATTGACACTGGGGGCAAGTTGTGCAATTTTGTTAGATTTTTGTATATAAATTGGATTTTGTAGATTGATGATTTAAATGACCACACCATCCACACCCCCACACACGCGCGCACACACACTATCACACGCACCCATGCACACCAACACACTCACACAAACACCGCACACACCTACACACATGTGCGCCACACACCTGCACACACACGCATACTTACGCACACACATACAACCAGCACAACAGAACACATGCAATTTTGAAATCTCATCATCCTAAAAAAAGGAAACGCACACGTTTCAGCATTCGTTTTTGAATACAAAACTGGATACATGAACCCAAGTGGAATGGAGGTTAGAGTTAATATTGATCTCGTGTTGGTATTGACGTTTACGATCTTTTTAACGAGCGCGGCGATGATGAATTCAAGGGGTTTTAATAGAGCTTTCCTTCCTTCTCTCCTACCTCTATGATCAGTTCAATGATCAATATCTTCTTTTCATAAATAATAAAAAATACAAATATTTATTGCACGTCAATGAAATGGAGCTTTGAATTTATTACAAAATTGGTATATTAAAATCATGCCAGAAGGAATGTAATTGCGACCAAAATAAACACTTCAAATCCAAGAAATGGTTTAAAAAGATTGCACTATCTTTGAGCATTTACTAATTGTTGAAGTCAGTAAAGATTTTAATTAGGAAGCAAAGTATCAAGGTGTTGGTAGGAATTTGCGTTTCATGATACTTCAAGACCATAAAAACTCTCTCCTCCAGGTTGCTGTACGCTCTGTATGGTTCCTCTTCTAACAAACAACAGTATGTCGAATGTTATTCACTTTATCTTAAAACCAGAACATAGTTATCATAACTTCCACCATTACATAACTGTTTTCGTATCTTTTAGAGTTTATTTATGAAGTTAATTCCTTTTAAAGAATTTCATATCTGTTCAAATGTGAATAACTTATGTTTAAAGCAATAACAGCACATTTTTTGAAGAGCGCCCCCCAATTTTCAAAATTTGATATTTTTGCACAGTTATGTTGGTAATAGTCTAGGAAACTACACCTGCGAACGAGAATGCTCAAAAATGCGTATTTATCATTAAATAAGCGATTTTGTAACTAGAATTGGGATCCCAGACTGTACTTAACGGCAAAGCTGGAAATGATAAGTTTATGTCCGTCCATGATGAAATAGTTCCACCTCAAGAAAATGACCTCTAACTTGACTAGCCTGAACCAATAAAACAACTAATGGATGAGCGTAGATACGTACATGACGCTATTTCCCGGCTATTTCATATTGGAAGGCCGTTTCCAGCAGAAAAGTTGGGGCGATCTTCAAAAAATATGCTGTTATTGCTTTAACTTATTCTTTTACCGTTTTCGCTCAATCAGAAAGTGGCACAAACTCGATTTTTGTGTTCCGCAGTAAACTGGAGTTATCTCTCGATTGAAACAATCAAATGAGATGAATCAAAAATACTGGAAAGGCTGGGCTTTTCTCTTTAATATGATGTACAAAACGACTTGCTTATGTTGAGATATAATATTGAAAAAAAAATCGGTTTATGATTGTACCATTTTTGGAGACAGGCTTGTATACAAGAACATCTATTAATAGTTTCATACATCTCAATGGAAATTAGACAATACAGGGCGCTACAACATACAAACCAAGATCTCTATAATGCATGGCAATGTATTTTTTTTATTTACAAGGGTAATAGCTTTTACATGCACTATTTATAATCAGTTGTCAAAATTGTGTCGCCACTGCTTAAAATTGATCTAAAAATAAAAGCGCGCAGCTGTGGCAATGTGCCACTCCTGCAGACCGTTATTTTGTTACCATAAAACATTTTGCTATAGTGCTTTTTGGATTTCGGTCAGCGTATACCTTTATCCCCCTGTATTAGTGTCCTCATAGTCTTCCCATCCGAGTGATACGCAGTAAGTACGAGACGGCAGCTAATACGTAGAAAGACACGACAAGTTTTCCTGTCATATCAAATAATAAACCTGCAATGTTTGTAGACAGCCAAAAACACAATATATACGTGTAAAACCTAAAAACCTTAACTTTCATAGAATATGGGTATAAAATAATTTTTACATTAACCTTATAATTATACCATGCAATTTATAAATTACAAAGCTTGAAGTATGATTTATGGCTGAAGTGTCGTACATTTTAAATCGAAATTGAACAACCCCAATTTTAAGCCACCACTTTTGTTAAACCATAGTTACCTCTTTTCTCATGGTAAGACTTAATCATGTTAATGGACTATTGAATTGTAACGTACATTCTTACTACTGTGTCAAGTTTTCGTTAATATTTTTGTGCTGTACACAATTTCGGGAAAACAACCTCTTTGTTGTTGACTTAGTCAGACACTCACAAGCAACTGTGTCACTATAGTAAATCCAACCCATCGTTGTCACCGAGGAAAGTTTTGACAACGTCGATTAGTTTGGGAGAGGAGGCGAGTGTGGCTCGATTCCCTGCATCATGAACGAACTAGGATCTCTCGCCTTTCATGTGTGCCCAAGTTCCCAAAACCTGGCGCTCAGGCTCAAAAGTTGAGTAACGTTCAACTGCACCCTGTAAACATTGGAATACTAATTAAAGCAAATGGCGATTATCAGAATGTTTTTTGAGAGTTTAATGAGCTATGCTTTACGTGACTTGAATGATTTATTAAGTACATCATTGATTTTTTTTCCTCGCTATCAGACACATGTTGCAATAGATTTACGCGTGGAATTTAATTTCCATCCAATGCACATCCCCTCATTCAATGTCCAGGACCTTCGGAAAGTACTAGAGGTGACCGATGGGTTGAATCTACTATAACTAAATCCACTTAAAAGGAATTTAATATCAATACTTTACTTTACCAATCCCTACATACCAATGTCATCCGCCCAACCCCGAGCCGGCTCCGGTGTCATTTCTTTTTGTTTAAATGATCAAGGAATTGAACTGAAGTGGGCTCTCTACTCATCAATACCTTTCATCAGATTATAATGTAGACGTTTAGCTACCTGCATTTTCTAATATATTCAACAACGTGTTGCAAATCTCATACACATGTCCTCTCCCCAATATTCGACCCCGTTGCCACATACGACAGTGTGGATAAATAAGAATAATTTTACTGCTGGGCCTATTTAATTAATGGGCCCAAAAAGTAAGGAAACATTTACATGGTTGGCACTTTATTCATAATTCCGACCCGCTTTGCTTATTTGTAACAGTGGTATGTCAACAGTGGGTTAAAGCTACGACCCTTAAATTTGTCACAGTATATTATTGATCTTTCCCTGGAGATGCCAGCGCACCGTTAACATTGTTAATGTTGAAAAAAAATATACGCTTGACCGAAATCGAACCGGCGACCTTCGTATCACTAGCACGACGCTCTTTGGCCACTAATCTTCAAGCCAGGGTGGGAGAGGAGCGAAATAATATCTATAGGTGTTAGGGTTCGAAGGTGTCTTCGCTTTCAAAGCGGATAGCATCCGAACGGTATTAGGCAAGCGGGACGAGAGTTTGAAATTCACAAAAGCGGCAATGGTCCCACAACATCACAATTTTGTGAGAATTAATAAACCACATCCTAGCACATACACCTGTAAAATTGCACTAATTTGCATGATGTAGAAATATGATTTTTTTACCTAATTTGCATGCAATTTGCATAAAAGTTGTTCCAGAGGTCGTTGGGCATTTCTTCTGTTTACAGTAAAATGCAGGAACGCTACGGACATGCGGTTTTTTGCAGAATGTTAGGAATGTGTTTACTCTATCAACATAAATTAGAAGTTTTCCCAGTTTAGTTACTAAAGGTTGTTAAATTTGTATTTTTCATGGCAAAAATTGCATTTTGCGCAATTTCGTCGAGTTTCGGTTAATTGTCTGCTTACCATTAATAACCTTTGCATTTTTTTTAGTTCAAACGAAACCACTTTCATGAACATTCGGACACACTGCAAATTTGAGCACCATAATCAACCGTTTTCATGTAATTCAACAAATCTAGTGCTCTTGTTTCTCTCATTTTGTGTAGTAAAATACCAGCCAGGGCTGCTGCCTGTTCTAACCATTACACCCGTATTATTCTGTCACGCTCTTGTTACATAACATACAATTCCCGCCATTATCAGAATACCCATGCACAAATGATCATTCTTGTCGCAAGCATGTTTCTAGGATAATACCTTTTAAGTCCTCTCTATTTTCTATTAATTCTTTCCCCAAATTTTCACCATCGTCAATATGAATAGTAAATTAGTGGATTGATTGCGAAACGTTATTCAATATTTTTAAATTACTCACTGCATCACGCAATCTTTTCGAATTAAAACTAATAAAAAAAGAATTACAAAAGTAGAAATGGGGGGGGGGGGGGGTGGCGGGGGGGGGGGGGGGGGGGGGGGGGGGGGGCGTATTACGATGTTCCAAAGGATACCCTGATATGCAATTTTCACTTTTGAAATGCTGTATGACCAAATAAATTCTTCAGATAAGTTCATCATTAAAAAACCGCAGGCCTATCTCTACATTTCTTACATTAACATTTATTCTAATTGGATTCTCTCAGTTTAAGATTAAAAATTGAAATCAAAACGCATGGAGATATAAATGTAATATATAGATTAAAAAAAAAAATCCTCCCTTAGTCTAAGACATTTAGAGATTATAACGGAGGTATATCGCGATATATTGAATACCTCCTTTGTTTGTCTTATATACTGTAATAGCAAGACCGTGTTAGGAAATCTAGAGTTTTATGATTTTTCGCATTTAAGTTTGTTACACCAATCTAGATTGCTATAATATTTGTACGGATCCAGACAATACAAGGCAAAAACCCGGCTCGACCTTTCACAAGTCCAATTAAAACATGAAGAAGAGAAAATGAACGAAAAGAAATCAATAGCAGTGTTTCCACAAGACCAAACACGGTTAATTATATTGTTTGGTTGACGGATTAATGGATTATAAACTTTTTTCTCCAAAAGATTTACTTTAAAGGTGCAACGAGAGATTTGGGCACCCAAATATTGAGTCATAATATATTTCATGATAATTAGACACTCAATGTATTTTACCTTTATTAGTCAACAAACCTGTCTTTAAAAGAGATAAAAACGGTGATTTGGATTTGCCTTATATCATGTAAAACATAGGATGAATTTCGTATTTGCTTCACTATCGAATTGAAAATTTCACAATTTTTGTACCAAAGAAACATTTCTCAGCTTAATCCTTTCAGATGGGGACTATTTTTTATGGAAAGCTTTACATCAGGCAAAAATTATACTTTTCGATTTTTTTAGGGACACCTGTACGTGAACTCTCCCGTTGCACCTTTAAAGTGGTCTTTACTTTTACAAGACAGCTGCAGAAAACATATTATCAGGCCTTCATTTTGGCGAGTGAATTAGGAGTCGCCATTATTTTGAAAATTTGTCCCATATTATATCTTCTATATATCGCTTTGCCTACAGTGTAAAGGCGCCATAAATCTTCATGATTATCATTATTATGATTATTCCAGGACCGACTTTTGAATCATCCATATTTTAACACAGGAATGGAATCATCATACTGAGTCTTTGGTATAATTACATAATTATATTTTGAGCTATGTGTATGGCAAGCTATTTTTCAGAGTAAAAAGAAAACTTTTTTTTTTCTTTTCGGTGAAAAAAGCGGAGAAAAACCAGATTAAAGGGGAAAGCCTACAATGATAAACATAGGCAAGATTTTAGTTTTTAACGTAGGAAATTTCTTGATAACAAGCGGAAAATGGTCAGGAGTGGTGCGAAATGTTGTCTAGAATAACATACATAAAAAGTCCCGGTAAAACTCCTCTTTGTGCGTTTCAGAAATAAGGGGCAAAGTTTGTACAGGGGTAAAATTACAAAATATTAGAATTGTCTTAAATGATGTTCCAACATTTTGTCATGTCCCAAGATCAATAAAGGATAGTTTGCCTATCTACAACATGTAGTTTAAGTACTTACAGACCAAATCCTTCAAGGTCTCCTGGCAGGTAAATTTTTCAAAATGATCCCAATTTCATTGAAACCAGCTTTCAAATTGCTCGTAGAGTCATATTAAACAGAAAATGTTCATTCAAATCCCCTACATGGATTCAATATTGACATATAAGAGCAGATAGATGCATGACCCCCATAGAGCCTGTCGAACCCATCACACTTGGCCCTGTGGTTTTGCAGGTAATGACCATCACCTGTTTAAATATTCATTGTGTGTTAATGTACAATAGATGAAGAATTTGACACATCTTTCAGAAGAATCCGACCATTCTGAAAAATTTACCCCCAGGATGACTGCGCCTTTTTTACCATATAGTTATTAAACTACAAGCCATAATAGGGCAAAATATACTTTTTTAATCCTTGGGCACATGAAAAAAGTTGAACACATTTAAGGGACAATTGAATGAAATATTTCGAATTTTACCCCCTGTACAACTTTGTCCCATTATTTCGGAAAAGCACCAAAGAGGATTTTTGGGGCTTTAGTTTATTATTCTAGACACATTTCTGCCCACCAATTCTGACATTTTCCGGGGTTCAGAAATTTCCTCCTTTCCTTGTTATTTTATTAATACTCTTGGCCTAACACAAGTTTCAACTTGAGATTGTGTTTCAAAAACTTTGTTCTCAACGAGAAATACGGCTTTAAGATTGAAAAAAAAAAAAAAAATCAAAAAGCCCGTGCTATGAATTTAAAAAAAAACAGTTTTTTTTTTGTTTTTTAATATGAAAAAGCAGGTTTATCGATTCGAAAGCGGGAGAAACCTCGTTTTTCGATCGAAAAAGTTTTAACCAACAATCTATCAAAATTTGGTAAAAAGTAGTTTTCGCAGGTTGATCGATTTGAAATGTCAAACTAGCTAAAGGAAAAACTATTTTATTGAGATGGTTTTCTAGCACATTATAGCAAAGTAATACACAATAGAAGAGTGTAAAAAAAATGATTTCCCTGGTGTTAATGAAAAAACAAGTTTTTCTCGATAGCGTGCATACCTGGACAAAACAAGCTCTACATAATAACAAATTTGGATCGTTTTATGATACATAAGGCAAAAAAGAATAGTTGGTCTCAACCTCCTGTGGCCCAGCTTCCCGAGTGCACAGGTTACAAAATCACATTTTATCATCGCGTTTCTTTCTTTTTTATGAGACTAACTTTTTTGGGGGAGGAGGGTTGGGGTCAAGAAAAAAAATCGGCCGCAAATAAGGTCTTAAAAATGGCCCTGAGAAGCCGGACAGCTTTTTTCTGGTATATAAGCGCTATGCGTTGTGTTTTTAGTCAAAAAGCAATGCGCTAAGTTGAAATTCATTTTCATGATTTTAGACGCTTTTTATTTTTCGTCATACTTCGTGGCAATTTTTATTATCTTGACATTTAAAAAAAATAGTTTAAAATATCTTGAAATTTAAAACAAAGGAAATGCACTAAAAATGTGATTTCTTTACGACTTTGCGAGCGGGAAAATGAGACGAACCTTTATTCTCGGCCTAAGCTCATTATTGATTTGAGGTAGTATAATCTCGGATGATCAAGGATCTTTTTTTGGGGGGGGCGGATTTTGTCGAAAATGATTTCATTTTTTTTAAGGTTAGTCCTTTTAGACCACGGGGTGATTGCGGAAAGTTGGAGGCCAGATACCAAATTGTCGACTTTTAAGACAAAAATTGATCGCTTTTGAATTTAACAATCTTCAAAGAACATTTTTGAGATACCAATTTCTTTGATAATTTACAAAGATTATTAAATTTTATTATTTTTGTAAATTACCAAGAGTAAAATTTACCCCAAAAATCTTCAAAGGGTTTGAAATGTCACTTTTTTGGCAGTGAAGCCCTGTAAAAGTGAAAATCACTCTGATTTTAAGAGAGTAGGTGATCACCGTCGGATTTCAATCCATTTTGCTCTGAAAAGGGGTGACCATAGTTATAAAGTGTTTGGTTTGATTGAATGACTTTACCCCAAAAAAAAAGCATGGCAATATTAGAATCCGTTTTGATATGAGAGCTCTCAAAACGTGATTGTGTAAATCATAGAATCCTTTGTAAAATAATATTGGGATTTTTTTCGATTGAAACCAAATTACTTTAGTAAAATGCGAAAATGTAGCTTTGTTCAGACAATTTTGAAAATTCCGCGCTAAAATTTGGGTGGGGGACCGGGAGGGGGGATATTAGAGTCATGCCATGGACCTTTAAACAATTACAGTTCGGAAAGGGTAATTCAATGGCGGTCAATTGGCCTTACATTTTAGGATTGACATTGACACAATCCCATGTCTACAAAAAATCTTGGTGGATTGGGACGTGTATTGTGAGCAACTAAAACAAATTTTCACCAAATAATGTCATAATAAAAACCAGTAATAGGGGCCCTAGTTAAGTCGACATCTGTTTGCATTGGTCGTTTTCGGCCTTTTTCGGGTAAATCCGCACCGCACGAATGACAATATAAAGGAAAATTGCACGGGGGGCGGCCACTTGTATTCCCATGTGGCATATCATGTCGTGTTACAAAACCACGGAATTAGGTCGTTTTTTGAGACCAGACGATGTACTCGCGCGTACATGTTTAGTGGTATCAAAATCATCAAAAATCCAAATTAGTCAGGTGTGCTTGTCACGTCGAAAAATACGTGTTAGGGTGTGATATTTGAAACTTGTAAAAAATACATTAATTAAAAGCGGGAAAATAGTGTATTTGTTCCCGATTTTCTACTGATTCACATGGTAGAATCACCCGAGGGTGATTTATCCATTTCGGCCTTGATTTAGCTTGTTTTCTATATTTGTAGTAGTCTCCTCAACACATAAGCCTTCATAATTATGAGTTTCATTTCATGGTTTGGGACTAATCGTTACAGGTTTTATGTGCGCAGAAAGGAATTAGGGTCTGTCTCTAATTTCTTGTCAACAAACAAGTTCATTGAAATTTAGTGCGGGTTTTAGTTCAATGAAAGGTCTGAATTGCAGGAAAAAAAAACTGTGAATAATTACGACATCGACAAGATTCATTAATTCCAAAGAAATTAGGACAACTGTAAAAAGACTTGCATTTAATGTAATGATTTAAATGTAAACTTATTATGACCAAGATAATGCCAAATTGATTCAAATACGAAAAATTAATGAAATATGTGATAACTATTTCCTTTATCAGGGCCAGTGGTTAGTGTATTATGGCAGTGTTTAGGTATAGGTAAGATATTTTATGAATGTGCGTGCTTAGGGTAGCAACTTAGTCAAAATACTTGTTTAGGGTGTAATTTAAATTGTTAAAAAAAGAAAAAACCTAAAAAATTAAAAAATAGTAAAATTAAACCAAACACTGTTAAGGGTTAGCAAATCAAATCCAAAGTACTGATAGCGTAGCAAAATCAACCAAACTACGTTCTTAGGGTGTGTTTCTTGCCAAGTGAAATACGAGCTTAGGGTACGTTTGGGAGGCAATACACGGAGCATGATATACACCTGAATACAAGTGGCCCGGCCCCCCCGGGGAAAATTGGTGCATTTTGGCATATAGGACGACTTAATTTTTGTCAAAACTTAATTTTGAATATTGTTTAAGACGTTTGTTTGTTTGTTTGTTTATTTCTTATAATGGGTCCATATTCAGAGGGAATATAAGTATCCCTATGTTGTACCATATGACCCAGTCAACGTCTTAAACGAATAAGCCTAAAAACAGTGGTTTTGTGTAAATCAAGTAATGTTGTAATAAAATGACTCTGGAGTAGTTGTTGAACGAGCTTAGGTTGCACAAATGAAACCCAAGAAATCATCAGAGTTGTGTTTAAATTTCTCTGTAAACCATTTAAAGGGGTCACACCACCTTATTATGCATTAATTAATAACATTATTTATGTTATTAGGGTTGCAATGTTCTGATTTAAGTAGTACATAAAATTTTACATTAAACAAAAATCTTTTGACCTGAAATGATGAGGGTAGGTAAGGTGAGGGTAATATGGACCCCTTAAAGCAAGATCGTAATTTTCAGAATTTTACAGACCAAAAGCTATTCATTCATCGCTACCAAATAAAAGAATAGCTTTCAAATTTTTTTGGCAAAGGGTCCAGATTGCCCATGCGTCGGCAATATGGACCAACCTGTTATGGGCAATAGGCGGGGTAATATGGACACCATATGGTCCATATTGCCCCCGTCCCATAAGTTTTACATGGATATAGTCCATATTACCCCCAGATCCCCCCATACACAATGTAATTAGAAGTGAGATAGGAATTTGATACATGTATTGATACATGGGGTCAAAGTCAGTTGCCATGGTAACAACCTCCAGACCGAGGCTCAGAGGAAAATAGGGATGTTTAACAATCGCAATGAACATAAAATAAGAAACTCGTGTTGAAAATTTTAAATTTAAATATTTTTTCAGGACACTCCCTCCGTTAATAACCAAATAACAGGTTGCTGAAGATGTTCTTCAAGACCAATAGAAGGGGCAACGCTACCATCCCTGGTTTAAGTTTAAAAGGGGGTCAAATGCCCCGGGGTCCATATTAAACCACTTTACCACTATATAGTTGCTATGCCACATACAATATCTTAACATATAAACACTGTTTTTTTTTCAGATTGGGGCATTATGCCTTTACTGCAATAAAATTATGCATAAAATAGGATTAGCATTATTTACCATATCTACACACTTCGGCATACATATCACGGCAATAATAAAATTATGGCTAAATAGATTAGCATCAGGCCCGTAGACAGGATTTTTCTGGGAGGTGCGGATTTTTCCAAAAGTGGACCTTTTTCCAAAAATGGGACTTTTTAAAAGAAGGTGTGGTAAATTTGGGCAAAAGTGGACCTTTTTGCCAAATTGCCCTTTTCGACCAAACAAAGGAAAATCCCTATTTTTCTAGCTCGCTTCGCTCGCACACATCATTTTGGTGGACCTTTTGAATTTTTGAATTTGGGTGGGTAATCGCCCCCCGCACCCCCCCCCCCCCCCCCCCGGCCCTGCCCTGATTAGCATAATTACCAGATCTACACATTTTGGCTACGTCTTTACATTGAAATAAACAGGTAGTTATCGAGCAAATTCCCGGCCTCTAGCTACTTTGCTACACATTCACTGTAAACGTAGTGTTTAGATTTGTCCCCCCCCCCAAAAAACAGTTTTCTAAGCGCCGTAGACGTGTTCAACAAAACAGCAAAATCAAAAATACACTTTTTTGTCAAAAGGTGGAAATTTACCTAGCCCACTGCTCCTAAAAATCATTAAACGCCTGAATCCAGCTCGTTTCTCCATTTAATCACAGCAATGAGAATTTCTAACGTGAACGCTTTAACGCGTTTTAAACACTCTTAAAATGCCACAAAGGCATTTAGAAGCTACACTCATGATAGTGTTATTGGTGTCTAAACACATTTACGTCATGCGATGCGACGTCTTGAGAATCTAACACATTCAAACGGTCATGTTAGGAATGTGTTTGAATCTAAACACTGATAACAACATTGACTAAAATAATGCGGTTCCGCCTCTCTCAACAAATTGGTTTAGTCACCATTCGGTTCTCCTAAACTCGATTAGACGGAACTCAGTTTCCCATTATATTTGTGAATCGCATACTGATCATCCTGAAACATAGACCTATAGCACCATTATATTCCTACGCAATCATGATAATGTGACATTGTACAGGCACATCCCAAAAAAAACTATACAATCCAAGATAATTTTTTGGCCAAAACTTTAAGTCACTCAACTGAAGTTTTTACTGATCTTTTTGGAGTGTTCAAGCTTTCATGAGACTTTTAGTGGTGTAATTTGGGGGTCTGCTTCAGGAGTTATTGCTAAATATCTGAGACAGTTGAAAAAAATGTTGGGCCAGTTTCGGATATGCCTGTATCAACAAAGTTGCCATTGAAAATCAACATAAAGAGTCAAGACATTCTTTATTACAAATTAAAAATAAAAAAGAGGTATTAAGTTCTGCTTCTTGTGATATAACATAATTTATAACTTTATAGTGTGGCAATTGCTAATAAATACATGTAGCTTGGGAAATTCAATCCAAACAGTCTTGTGTGGCCCAGCTTTAATTCCAGCAGGTTTCAGAAAAGGTAGAACCATAAAAAACACCCGTTGAAAGGAAACTGAGACCTTTTTAACACACACCATCCTTCCTTACTACTCTTTGTTGGACACTGCTTTCTTCATCATATTCCTCCCTAGGCCATCTCGAGGACAGTGGTGAATAGGGGCAGGGTAAATTGTCCCTCCACATTAGAGCATTGTCCAACATTTGTCCCCAACAGACCTTTTGGCTGTTATATTAGTTTCAGCAGTCAATTGCCCAAATTTCTATGAATTTTCATGATTATTTGTCCCCTTGATAGTGAGTCCCTAACATTTCCACACAGCATAATAATTTCTGGTGCTTTCACTGAAAAATAATATATTGCTTAGTTCAATCAGGATCATACATTCACTCTGATCTGTACAAAATTCTTTTGTTTGAAAAAGGTTAATCCCACAATAATGATACACGCCTATACTCCTTTAGTTTCTTGAACCTTCATGTGAAACTGGCCCAAATGATATTTTATCCCTTGTATATACAATATCTCTCCGCTTAGTCCATCAAATTGGATGGAATAAAAGCGAGAATTTAGTTTAGGATCTTGTCTAACAATAAAGTCAAAATATCTGGTAAAATGTACATTTATATTTTTTTTATAATTTTTAGTTTGATTGTATAGTTTTTACTTGGGGAAGTCGGTATGTGTAATATTTCAGTTAATAGCTCGCACATTAATCGATGCTACTTTCTAATATGATGCGCTATTTAAACTTTAGATTAGTATTTAGATTATTGAGTATTAGGTTAATATGGCCCAAAACACCCACAATATTTTCCAAATTTTACTCCAGATTAGGCTAATGTAAGAAATTGGTGTTTTCCGTTAACTGTGTCGCAAGAATTAAATTTTGACATGTTTAAGGTGGTTCCCACCCGATTTACACATACCAATTTTTCTTTGATGCATACGGAAAGCCTCCACCAACATATCTTGAATTCCAAAAATTTAAAATTTGAAATCAGACACACACCATTTTAACTCGAGCAGTGAATATATACAGATTACTGTATACAAATATTTTTAAATTACCGTGACAAGCCATATTATTGCTTGGGGCATTATAATGGGATAAGATTTCAAACAACCAAAATAGTTTGCAGGGGAAATGGAAAAATACAATGCTTTTTCTGAAAAGCAAAATCTTGGCTTTGATGGGGTGATTGGTTGGGTCGATGCTGAGGATCGGGTGGCCCCCTTAAGAGTCTATTTCCTTTAGCAAGTCTATTGATAATCCCCCTGCCCGGCAAACCATCCGGTCTGCAGAAATCCGGAGCATGTTTCTTCATCTTTTCGCAGATTTCCCCCCCCATTTTTCAAAGATTTTATCCCTTTCCACCCTTATCTAAGAAAAACGTGCTAAAGAGGTTCTGAACTTGTCCTCTTATGAACCTTTTGTTGCCGGTTCTCAACTTTTTAAGAACGTTTTTGAGGTTTACATTCTTGAGCGTTCCATATGAGGACAAAAAAGGTTCTAAGAAGGCGCAGTTTTTGTTTAGTGGTGTACAGTTTACTTTAACAATCATTTGTTTGCTTTGGTTTATTGTTTGTTTGCCTTTGTTATATTATTTCCTATCATTCTTCATGATGATATAATTTTTTTGACAATTGTTTCATTTGAAAGGCATCATTGAAATCCTTGAAAACTAGAATTTCATTGTCAGATTCAATCACGACATGAAATATCTATAACGTTAATCTTATTATAGCCGGCTGTTAATAGATTTTAGCTATTGTTTTTTATAATTAATGGTTTGAAGCAATATATTTCACGTGATTTTGCTTCACAGACGAAACCCCTCAATTGTTCACGTAACACTGCGGACCGACTCAATTAAGGAGCCCAATGCGTGGTTGTTACGGCCTCGCAGAATCGTTAAAAAAAATGCAGATTTTGGGTTTCATGCACGTGAGAAACGAAGCATTTTTTTTTAAAAATGGTGGGAAAATTCAAAACCAAAACACTTCAAATGCTCACCGTTCTTGAAAAATTTTATAGGATAGGCATATCATCAAGAAGAATGTACAATATATGTATGTATAAAACTTTATAAGTAAAATAACATCTAATATTCACGAAAATATGTAAAATCTGAAAATATCGCCCTGTTACAAAATACTTCATATCAAAGAGATTATGTCATTTTTTCTTACTATTATAGTTTGGTAAATTCATTGGCTAAATTATTAAAAAGAAAACGAAATCCCATAGCTCTTAATTGCTAAGTTATAGCTATTTTTTCTGCAAATTACGTGCATACCTAATTTCGTATGCATATTGTATGCAAATTAACTCATTCTATTGTTCTACATGAGCAAATTATTGAAGATTTCACTTCCAATAACTTCAAACACAATATTTCGATAAAACACAATTTTGATGTTTTGGGCAATTTGGTCTGTCCGTCGCTTTTATGTTAAATAAGCCTCTTTTCTGGGTCGTCCCGCTTGCCTATATGTACATATACGAGTATTAACGATTTATATTTGTTTTCAAAAAGTTTTGAAATTTTAACTACTTAGTTCCCAGGTAGACAATGATGTATATTATTAATCTTTCCCTGAAAAATGGCCAGCGCCGTGTAGTGTTGAAAAACACATGTGCGCTTGGCCGTACACGCTTACTTCTTTACTTCGCCAGGTTTTTTTTTACGGATGTTGTTCTTGTTATGGTTTATGGCAAAACAACAATTTTTTGGCCTCGTTTAGCATCTGTTAGGCGTGGGCATTGAGCACAGAAGGAAGAAGATGCCACGGATGAGAACTCGGTCACGCTATCGCGATAACTGTTGTCGCACGATTACTACAGATATACCTGTTTAATACTGTTGCTTTGTCCATTTTCAAAGTTGAACCCATTTTGAGCAATTTTAATCCTTACAATTTCTTGCGTACATAAAGGTGTTGGTCTTACTTTTTATATTTAATTTACATGTATATTTAATATGGGTATTTTTTAAACACTTAACTGCATAAGGGGTTTGGACGTCCGTTTGTGCATAAGTAGGGCTCCTAGAGCCATTTCATTATAACCCAACTTTCCCAAGGAATTTTTAGATGAAAGCCCACACATGTTAGAGGGATTCAAAGACATCAACAATAAGAAATAAAAACGAAAAATTTCAGTAAGAAAACTGGGGCAAACATTGATTTTTAATTTTTGCGGCAAAATGTGCGAAAAAGACACTAATTCGTTTTTTTGCATTTCTACGGCACTGATTCACCCCCGACTTTGCTCTTGCTTTAATTGGTGAAGAATGACTTATGTCCATATTAAGCACAACATAAATGTCTCATGCATTTTAATATTTTTTAGGTTTACTTGTATAATTTACCATAGGTTCCCTACAGTACACCGCTATATGATGTTATAAATATTATGACCCCAATTGTCTGCTTATACTTAAAAGAATTTTTTGATTAATGTTTACTTTGGTTTATGTCCACTAGGTGTATGCATTATGAAAATCAGAAATCACAGTAACTCTATTCGATTTTTTAATTTTTGTCATGGCCACTTCCGTTAGTGCATAAGGTAGGGGGCTCCTAGGGACCCATGCTATTAACGCAAAAAAGCCGCGATGGATTTGATTTTTTTTTGCACCATGCAGCACAACTAAAGTTTCCAATACAAAAAATACAAACCAACTTATATTGCAGCGTTAAAAAACGCCGGCCGAAAAACAACTAGCAGTTAAGTGTTAAAGTGAATAAATACATCGCAATTTCCTTTCTGAATATGTGAGGATGGATTACGTCATGATACAACCTCCCGCAAATGTTGGTTTTTTTTTCAAGTAAATCAACCTGAAGCTGGTATCAGAGGAAATGCACTACAGATTCATTTTAATCTGAAGTACAGAACCATTGTTACTATGGTCCCGGTTCTACGGGCATAGTAGTCTGCTTGTGCTGTTTATTTTTTCTTCGTCTTCTTCCCATATCACTATGCTCGTGAAACGGGGCATAGTAGTCTGCTTATGCTGTTTAGAGTCTTTAACCAGCCGTGTGCGTAGCACGGCTGTTTATTGTATTTGATCGGTTTCTTTATCATGCGGTGCAGCCGCATGATATACTGTCTTCTCTCGCTTTCTTTCTTAAGTAGGCGTATCGCCTAACTTACTTGTTCTGTACCGTTTCTTTCTT
>JAMKCH010035663.1:0-15838 GCA_023653785.1 Ophioderma brevispina
ACCCTTACTCAACTACAATGCGCCAAATCAATATTTCTTGGAATTTGAGACAGGGTCTAAGTTTTGTAGTTGGACCCTTACCAGTGGCGGATCCAGGATTTGAAAAACGTCAAAATTACCGGGGGGCTGAAAGGCTGAAACTTGTCCAAAAGCTTCCAAAATGGGCTGATTTTGCAAGATTTTGCAGAATTACCGGGGGGCGCGCGCCCCCTCCGCCCCCTCCCTGGATCCGCACCTGCTTACCCAACTACAAAACTAAGACCCTAAGGTCCGTATGCACAAAAGAGTTAGACCAGGTCTAACTTTAGACCCGGTCTAAGTTTAATTTTGTCCCACCAGAAAATACATTTTCCTTTACACTTACAAGAGGTATTTTGTATTTATTTTGAAATTTGCATTTAAATCTTTCAAATTTGCTAGTTACTTTGCGAAGAATGTGTGAACAACTATCAATTTGAGGCAAAACTAATTTTGACTTAAACCAGGTCTAACTTTAAACCTGGTCTAACTTTTTGTGCATACAGACCTTACTCTTTCGGCACCAAAATGTATTTTAGTGCAATTTGAGACAGGGTCTTAGTTTTGTATAGTTGGACCCTTACCCAACTACAAAACTAAGACCCCACATTTTTGGGCGCCGCATTAAAACCAAATTGCTAAGAAGAATCTGATGAGCTAGCCTGTTGCTTCCATTTTTCTACCTATAGCTAAGTTTCAAGCTCTTTCTTTTTCATATCCATTTTGCATTTGCTCGGGGGAGGGGTTACTCAACACAAATGACCATACAGGGACGTGTCACAAACATCAGTCTCATTTTCAGTCTTCTTGTGTATCAATGATCCCCTTTTTCATGCCAATTTTGGATTTGGTATAGCAATAAGTCGTTTTTTAACATTTTCCCAGATTTGTTGGAAAATTAGTCAAATTTTCTCATTCTGAAGTTAACATTTTCTGAATTTGCTTAAAATGTCAAAATTTTGAGGAAAAGATGGCAAATTTGTGTTTAATTTGGCAAAATATGCGCATCTCTTGTATAGCTATGGGTCTCTTTTTTGGCAAAAATTGGTATAGATATCGGTCCTATAATTCCAGACTCACAGAGTGGAGGCACGTCACTAGGGCCCTACCCAAAACAAACTTGAGACAT
This sequence comes from Ophioderma brevispina, assembly GCA_023653785.1. Classification (NCBI taxonomy): domain Eukaryota; kingdom Metazoa; phylum Echinodermata; class Ophiuroidea; order Amphilepidida; family Ophiodermatidae; genus Ophioderma; species Ophioderma brevispina. The sequence continues at coordinate 1,148 of JAMKCH010035663.1, forward strand.
CCCCCCGGGGGGGCCACTCGAAATAATACTTGTAAGCACCCGCGTGAAAGAAAACGCGGATTTAGGGTGCTTTTGAAAGGCAAAACGCGGATCCGCGCGGATCCGCGTTTAGGGTCTCAAAATAGCTGATTTAGCACAAGAAAGGGTGTTTTTTAATAGGACTATCCTCGCTTAGGGTACTTGAAAAATGATCCAACTAGCGGTGACATATTCATTACTTATTGGCTTAATACAGCGTTTTTACAATTTACAAACCATTTTTGTCGCCCGTATTTTGTACCATCTTTACAGGTTGGCATCTGCAACGTCTGGCGTTCTATTTTATACCCGGAAGTACCGTATTAACAGATGAGTTAGTGCGTCCGTCGATAACTACATCGAGCATTAAAATTGTCGCAAGATAGTACAAAAGTGAAAAAAATTACGAGCACTAACTCCAGAATAATTGTTATAATTGAAAGCTCGATTTGATATCAAAGATTCATCATAAAGCCATCTTTATCGCCGATATATCCCTGGATATACCCAGGCCATCATCACTTTCCCATTTGCGTAACCCGGCCGGCCGAAGAGGAGTGTGTCACACTGGCGGGGGTTGGGTGAGCTCGTCTTAATTGGTTACTTTCCACGATTTCCGGATTTTGTTATGGCTATTGCGTTACTAATTAAGTCGCGGGTGTCATCATTAAATATTAGAAAAAATACTGATAACAACATAAATGTAATAAAAACACTGATAATCAGTAGACAACTGTGCTCCAACGAGAAATCCCACATTTAAAAATATCCTTCTCAATGAAAGCAATGATTTCGTAATTGGCTATTTTGGTCAAAATATAAATGTCAAAATATTGATTGCAAACAAAAGTGATACTTGGATGTGGTTTTGGATGGGTTCCTGGTGTTTCGGCTTTCTTTGGGTTTCAATAGATGATGAGCATTGCCTGGATTAAAAAAAATAAAAAAAATCAGATATTTTGGTTCAAAATGTCGATCAAAATAACGATTTTTAAACAAAAGTAGACACTTTGGATGGTTCCTTAGAGTTTTGGTGGTTTCGGTGTTTTCGGTTTTCTTTCTATTTCAGTGGTAAGTAAGCATTGCCCCAAACCCAATTTGGTTATTTTGTCCAAAAATGGTCAATGGTTAAAACAAAAGTGGAGTACCTTGGATTGTTTCCCAGACAATTTTTGGATGGTGCCCGGTGTTTCGGCCTTGGGTATCATATGATGATGTGAGCATTGCCTGGACCTCCATTCGCTTTTTGGTTTAAAATGGTCAAACTTGATGTTTAAAAAAAAGTGAACACTCGGCGGTTGACAGCTGGTTTTTAGATGGTCCCAGGTTTGTTTTGGCTCCTGGGTTTTCTGTGTATCAATGGTTGTTGGAATTGTGGAACCCATCCAGCTATTTCGGTCCAGAATGGTTCAAAGTAAAGGATTCCCTTGGTCAGTTGCAATGGCAATCTTAGTTTAGGGAATATATCTCATACCAAGTCCTCATTTAGGGGGTTGAGCTTATTCACTTGTTTGGGTAGACCCTTATATATTTCATCAGAGTCCTCGCTTAGGCGGCGCTTAGGGTATCTTGCTTGGGTAAAATCCTTGTTTCGGGTATTCTTTTCATCGAATCCTCGTTTAGGGGTATCTTCTTGGATAAACATCCTTTGTTTAGGTCGGTTTGAAGAGGGGTTTGGGATCCTAGATTAGGTCATTTTGAAGTCCAATTCACGCGAGTGCTTCAACAGGTTCCACTGAGTGGCCCCCCCCCCTCCCGCCCCCCCCCCGGCATTTGCATTACATCGCTTTTGGTTCATTTTGCATTTATATTTCATTTGCGTTTCTATTTCTAATTAAATTTCGCCTTTGGTTAGGTCATCGAGAATCAGAAAGCCTAATACTGTTATGGAAGCAAGCATCAGGGGCACGCATTATGATGGGGTCCGTCCATAATATGCTTATGGTCTATGCTGACGCATTCATGCATGTGTGTCCGTCCATCTTAAAACGACACACTTTTGTTTTAATGTGTTGTCTAGCTTTTTTAGTGCGGTGATGGATCAAGTTTCTTACTTGGTATATATTGGGACAAGGGATCTTATGTGCAGGTAACAGATGACGGTGTCACAAAGGTCATTCAGGGGTCAAGTTGGGGTCCTTATATCTTGGTTAAAATGTTCGGTGTGAAGTGAGGATCAGTTCTACTTGGTTATGCTTATACCTTGAGACAAAACTCTTTTGTGGACTGTATTAATAATATACGGAATATATAATATACAACAAAATTATACACAAATATTGGTATACAAAAATGTATGCCAAAATGCGTACAATGTATACAATATTTTTACACTTTAATGTGCAAATTTGAAACTAATAAGGCTCAAATTTAGCTCAATTCGATTCCTGATACGAGCCCCAATTTCTGTTACGACAACTGGTTGACGCCCAAGGTCAGAATAACTTCACAAACAAATGAGCCTTGTGCACAATGATCTGAAACTTATATAAATAACAATGATTGTATTATATTTTTTATCAAATGATTGGTTCAAGAACGAATGGAATGTCAAAAACACATACAATGGAAAAATATAATGAATGCAACACAACAATGTCCTTATGATTACTATTAAAAATACTTATGTCCACTCTGACGTAGTCCATCTAGACAGGACCCCTCGGTCCCCCCCGTGTTCATCCCAGTGACCCAGCCAACGAGCGTTTGCAGCGTGAGCAATTCGCGCTCGGGTGGCTAGGTCACCGGGGGGGGGGGGGGAACGGGAATACGATGACGGGTGGGGACATTATCACTAACGTCCTAGAGGAAATGTCTACCAAACTGACGTAACCGCACAAAAAGGAGAGTCGGACAGTATTGTTCTTGTTAGATATAGGGCCCAATTTCCCGCTAAAGACAGGGGTACGGTCCGGTCCGTGATAGTTGAAAAGTGGCAAAAATGGAAATTAGGGACGTGATATAAAATGTCAAGAATTAAAAGAAGCATTGCAGTTCAATGGAGATATTCTTCACAGGTAAAAACTAAAACATGACAGGCATACCGCATCAAGATTGCACAGATAAAATCCCACGAATCGTATTCAGAAATTAAGTTCCTTTTCGTTGCCCAACAGTTCAAGACGTCAAGGTTCAATAGGTCCCTTGACGACACCAATATATCCGCAGCCCACTAACAAACCAGATTTTCAACGAAAATGTCAGTCTGTCCCAAATTTCCACTTGCAGGACCACAACTACCTGGAATATACAAAAACTGAACCTCTTTTGGTTTGTATGAGCTTTTCAAGCTCCCATGGTATCTAAAATATCAGTTGAATATACTGCACTGATCTATCATCACTGAAGATCACAATTTACTTCCAGCAATTTAACTACTGGCCAAGTTCTCTAGGATCTATCACTATTATGTTTTGTACCGGGGTTTTGTAGCTAGTTTTTTTCAATAAAAAAATAACTAGTCCTATCACATTATCATCTTATATAATGGATTACACAGTGATGATATCATTTGGAATCACTTCTATGACGCAATCTTTGTTTTGCAACATAGCTGAAAACCCTAGTCTATTTATAGTATATAGCTTTTCTAAAATGATATCTGACTTGTAAACACATAATTGCATCATCATCTCATTATAGCAATAGGGGAATTCGTTTTTCTCTTGCATAATAAAACAGCCTTCCCTGTCAGGAATTTTTTCTGTAGTTAGAAATAAAATTAATAAAATGTTGTTATCACAAAATGGAGGGCAGAACCATAGCTCAAAATCTATAAACAACATCAAATGGGGCAATTTGACTCTACATTGAGGAAAATACAAAATATTGATAAATGGCCACTAAACCGGCCACTAAAACAATACAAGCCCTGCAAGAGTTGGCAGGCTGAGAGTTGCCAGGCTATGCTATCAGATAGAAAATCAGCAGAAACACGGCCGTCACCATCTGAATCGCCAACATCGCCGATCGCTTGGTCTAGCGCCATCAACGTGCTGGATAATTCGTCTCAGGTTTCAAAATGGAGTCTTCTCCCGCTGAAGTTTGGTGCCTGCGAAGGCGAGAATTTGATGAAAATGCAGATTCGTCAGGTTTTCTCATTCCACTCTTGCCTGGAGATGAGGTGGATATATTTTTCAATTCAAATACCAGCTTATTTTAGGACAAGAAGCCTCGTTTGTCCGAGAAATTAGAGATGTTTCTTCCACAATAACTGAACAGCCAACACAGTGAACACAACCACCATCATTTTTGCCATGCAACAGCCGAACAGGGGCAGGGCGGGTGTAGAATTTTGAACCTTTCCATGTTATTATTTATTAATAAAACTTAAAAGTGCATGTTCAAATTGTCAACTGGCAATCCCTATACGAATGCCCTACCACACAAAAACTATCCTGATACCGGGGAGTTACCTTTTTTTTGCCCTGGTTGTAACCGAGCGTAGCAGTGATTTGGGAGCCATTGTGATACTTTTTACTACATTTCCTGTTTCATTGCACATCGAGCCCGTCACTTACACAGATTCGGCTAATGCAGTAGGGGCGATCACGAAAAATACAACTTTTTTACAATCGGCTCTATTATTGAGGCTATTATCAATATTGTTTCCAAAACCTTCATGAAAACTCAGAAGGATAAAATCTAATATAGATATCGTAAAAAATGACCAAGTCAAATAAAACATTTTTGGATGGTTGTGAGTCGGCACTCCACCACCGCAACACCTATCACTCGCTGTGCATGGTCCGCCCGTTTGTTGTCCTCTCACTCGCAGTTTTCTTTCTCTTCGGCAAAATCGCTACCGGATAAAACCAGGAAGGTCACTTTTTGTGTTTATCATTATTTAGTACATCTTCAAAGTATTTAGGCGAAATTTTCAGCTTTCTAGATACGGGAAAGTATTCTTTTAAAATTTTATTAAATTCACTGGTTCTATTTATGGCGTCCCTAACCAGGAACCAGCCGTGTGAATATACCGTTAGAAAGCTCTGTTTGTAAGCTAAGTTTTTGCTATTGATCATATTGAGGTCAGTGGTCGATATCCGGGTGCGAGTTAACATTTTGTCCCGCCATTAATTTTACATATATTCCCACGCTTTCCAATAGAAGCTGCACTCGACCAATCGCGCTAGAGTTGCCATATCCCATGAGAGTGACACGTGGGTGAGCCCCCGGGAACTATGCATCGAATACAGTGATACCGTCTGCCGCGTGTCTGCATGCTGGGATGCGGCGTGTTTCGTAGTTTTCAAAAACAGCTCTCAGTGAAAGACCTCATTATTAATCACTATTGGTATGACCGCGGTGGCTAATATGTAATATAATTTGTTTAAAGTTTTCTTGACATGAAAATATACGGTGAAATCATGATCAAAATTGATTTAATTTGCTTGCATTTCATGTGCCCGGCGTAACAACCTGGCCTGGGATTATCCTCTCTCCACGCACGTAGTTACAAGGTCCGGTGCATGTATTCCGTGTCGGGCATGGCAGAGGCGGTAGACTACGGTACCGTTGCTGACGTGTTTGTGAATTTCATTTTCTTCAAAGGCGGTTTTCAATGTTTTTTTTGCGCAGTTAAATAAATATTTTTAGCGCTAGTGTAATATCAACATGTTCTTTCAATCTGATATTCTTAGATTATAGTGATATCTAAACCTCTCCATTGAAAATGTACATTACTTTTGTCCTTATCCTGGCCTAAGCTTGTTGATGCAAGACTAGTACAATCTAAATTTGCTGGTTTGAGGACGTCCGCTGGATATGATTGTAATTTTTTTTTTTTTTCATTTACACATATGCCCATGCACATACTATACCATGATACTGTATGCACACCCAATCATACTAACTTCCACATCCTGCACACCCAAGGCAAACACTCAAATCCTTTCCTGCGTTACAAACACATGCACCCATACCCCGTGACCCATGCACACACATACAAGCACTGCCTCACCACCGCACCCACCCACCCGGCACCCACCCACACACCACACCATGACGACCACCCCACACACACACCAACACACTTAAAGACCTGGGGGGGGGTGGGGGGGGGACCTACCTTTCCTTTGCTGAGTGCCTTAGCTAAGACCTCATCAGTCCTGTTTGATTTGATGACCTATTCATGTCAATATTTTAAATTCAACCTTACAAGTGTAACAATAATTTAAACAAATTGACCAAACCACATTTGCTTCATTTGAAACTCTTAATATATATATCCAGTGTACAAACTCCTTACCTTCTCCTTGTTTTGCATTCCTCACAGCTTTCCAGAGCAATGGGACAAATTTTAAGACCTAAATAAACATCGTGGAACCTCCCAAGGTGATTATTTTGCCAAGTTTTGCAATGACAGGGAAGAACCTATGTATTTATTGATATGAATTTACAGGCTGTCAATTAGGGCCTGTGAGGTTGGTTATTTTATCAGAATATTAATGGTTTTATATACAAAAATAGTAATTTCTTGCATAAAGCAATTAAATGCTGCAATTTTCCGCATAATTGAGTGGTTTCTTACATGTATGTTTTCGGTTATCATGCGAGTTATTATGTAATTTCCTCCCCATAAAAAATGAATAACCCATTCTTATGATGAAAACATGTAGTACTTGTGTCAATTTTGACTGTAGAAACTAACTTTTTGTCAGTATTTTCCTGTTTTCTAAAATACTGTTGGAGCAAAAACCCGCCAATTTATAATCCATAATGTTTTGCTAATTGTTTACCTAATATGGTAATTAATATGCCAATAACCCTAAGCTTGAAGAACGTTCGGCAATTTTTTTTTCAGGAACGTTTTAAGCATCTAATATTTAATAATGAACTAAATACAACAAATTTCAAGTTTCACTGCTTTGGATAAGAATGATATAATGGGCATTTCCAAAAGCCATATAAATTGGTATTTCTGTAATTTAACTCACCATAGGGTTTGTACGGGTTGACGTCCACTGGGACAATGACGTAAATATAACCCAGACCCGACGATTCTCCCGAAAACTTCTAACCAAACGAGGTGCCCAAAAGTATTATGAATGAGCAATACGCAACTGCATTATCATAGTTTTTTGGCACCACATATTTGGTTAAACGTATCGTCGTATTTGGAAAATCCTAATGCATAGTTATGAGACACGCGGTATTTTACATTCGTCACACTTAGCGGTGAAAACAACTATAACACTGATGCCCACATGCTATCACTCGGACTCAAATATCTCCTTTTCTAAACAAAATTCACAGGGGCCATCGGTGAGACTTTTTGTGCTTAGGATCCTGAATCTTTTTAGAAGCATGTTTTTTCTTCATCGATGGTTCCGCATAATTGTTGCAGAAAAATCGGCGATCAACAATGGAACACTGGGGAAATGCACCACTGATAACCTAACGCGTGACGCACAGATTTTTATTGCGTGTGTTGCGCCTCACAGTGGCGACGCGCGATTGCTTACGCAGCAACAACACGGCGCGCTGTGTGTGCGAAAAATCGGTTACGGGCTTGTGCTATTCCCTATACTACGCTATTCCCCTCCTTGGGTTTATATGCTAGCTCAATGACCTGGGACCATATTCCTCAATGCATTGGTTGGTAAATCCACGAGTGCATCAATGATGCAGTAAACCATCAATGGGGATGGTTAGGGAATGTGAAGTTGTGGGGTCAAAGGTCATTGTAGGGTACTTACAGTCAATTGACATCGTAGCCCACGGGTCTTGCCAAGTGGTTATCTTGAGCAAGTTTGGTCCTCCAACAACCCCAAAAACTACAAGAGGAATTACACTGTCACCACGGCCTCTAAGATCTACAACTCCATGTGCTCAACAGAAGCACTCCTCACATAGATCCATTCTCAGACGGAACCAGCACGGTTTTCGTCAAAGGCAGATACAACACTACCTCGATACTGCCCTCAGAGATCCTAGAAGAGTTGAGAATTTCCAAGATAAAGCTTCATTGTGTTTGTAGATTTTTCAAGGCTTTTGACGTGTTAACAGGGCTGTAGATGTGCATTTCTGCCAACTACGGTGGTCCCAGATGAGACGGTCAAGGCAATTGCCATCATGTCTGATACCATAAGCGTTGTGCAGACATGGTGGGCCCACAAGGAGTTCCTAACAACTACTGGAAATCCTCCAAGGAGATACTCTTGCTCCTATTCCTCTTTGTAGTCGTGGTGATTACATCCTCAGACAGAGTCTTGACATAGAACGACAAGGGACTCACATCAAACCCAAACGTTCCGACGTCACATGGGTCAGCATCTCACGACCTTGACTACGCAGATGACTAGCTCTAACAGTCGAGCTGAGATTGGTGCACAAGATCGACTAACATCACTTGAGAATGCTGCCGACAAAGTCGGCCTACATCTAGGTGCCAAGAAGACTGATATAACATGACTGTCAATGAGGAAGACGATCATCAACCTATCTGCACAAGAGAATGGGAGCCAACTCAAAGAGTCAAGGACTTCAAGTATCTTAGGGCCTATGTTGCCGACAGCAAGAAAGACTTCCTGTCACGCAAAGGACAAGCTTCGAATGACCCTGCAATAACTACACCACTTATGGCAATCTGGTATCTCCAATTCAACCCAAGCGGAAATTCTTTTAGAGCCTGTGTAGAGAGTACCTGTTATATTGATCTGAGACCTGGACAACGAAGAAGGAGTTACTGGGTGCAGTGGATGGCACCTACACCAGAGTACAAAACATATCCTGCGTGGCACAAGACCAAAGCCACAGATTATGGATAGATCCCTCCAATTCCATCCTTCTGTTGCCCAAAGCTGTGCACGTTTGCCGGTCACTGTCATCGTGCGATGGACCAAGTAGTCCCAGACGTCACATTTTGAGGTTACCATGCCCAATTAGGGGTCGTCGCCCCTTTAACTTACATTGATGTGATTGCTCGAGACATCCACAGGATCCATCTGACATTCCCCAACCCATGACAAACAGGGACCTTTGGCGCTACAATGGTGAACAGCATCTCGGCTGTGGCCTTAGAAGATAGAGTGATTGTGGCTATCACTTAACTTGGAAGAATTTTTAATATTTTGAGGTCCAAGGTCAATATGGTCCTTGGTGGTCAAAGGGCATATGGGCCATAAGAGCCATTCTGTTCATACCATAAGAGTTCTGGACCGAAGGTTTCTTAATAGTATTTTACTCGGCGATCCTCGATTGGCTTAGCACCTGTTTTTTGCGATCACCTGGCTTGAATGACCCTCGGGTTTTGCGGTTCCTTTGACCTTGGAATGACCCCTGATGAACCTTGAATGCCCCTGATTCAACCTGCCATGACCTTTAAAATTTTCATCATCAACAATCGACCCCGCCCACCAAGGCTCGCATAAATATACCAAAGTTTACCCCATTGGAGCGCCTTTGACTTTGAATGACCCCTGATACCTTGATCCCTAACAATACAGGACGCGGTGTTTCGTTAAGGTCAGGGGCACCCACCCCACCAAGTTTGCGGAAGGTGCAATCCTCATTCCAGAGAACATATGAGTCAAACGGACACAGGACAGACAGACCACGGTATTAATATATGGATGTGCAAAGGTTTGACGTGGGGCAAAAGGTCATTTATGTCATTAGAGGTCAAACTGATAACTATTGAGTCCTACAAGTGTCCTTGAGCATGTGTTGGTGGTCCACTGTAACTTATTTGCAGAAGTTGTATATACTAGTGTGGAGCCCGCGCAGCGCGTGGGTCCCCGCTAGGCTGAGTAATAGCCCGTTGAGATGAGTATACTGAATATTTTCAAACAGACAAAAGGTACTGTTTCGACCTAATTAGCCCCTGGTGCTTCATATCCATACTTCACAGCATGTTTATGAAAACACAGCCAAGTTACCCCATTATGACACCCCACATGGACTTCTGACCCCAAAGGAACCCCTCGAAAATGGGACCACAAAAGTGGTACGGCACAAAACTCTTACCACCATATCAAACTCATATCCATAAGTAAAAGCAAGGACAAAGTTACAAGAGAATGCCCAGGATGACCTTTGACCCCTAAGCCAAAAATGACCCCTCGAAAACATGACGACAAAACTCGTTAGGGCGGAAACTCTACCACCATACCAAAAACTCTATCCATCGTCACAAAGCACGCCTAATGTTACACGGATAACGACCACTGGATACATTAGCCACACCCAAAATTGACCCCTCGAAAACAGGACCACAAAACTCTTACGGCAAAACTCTCCCACAATACCAAAACTCATATCCAAGGTCAAAGCACAGCTAAATTACCCAAAAACGCCCCACTGGAGGACATTTGCAGAGCTGCCAACATTGAGTTTTTGGAATCAGGGAGATTTGATCTTGTGAATCGGAGAGGATTACGATTTGATTAGCTCAGGAGATTTGAAAAATAGAGAGCATGTCAGTGTAATACCTCCTCAAGAGGGATACAGACAATGGAGATTGTCTTAAAAGATCAATTGAAAGCTCCACCTTAAGGAAACTGCAGTAGGAACTTAGTCCCTTTGGATTTTTTTTAAAAATATTTAGTTTATTTAATTTTTTGTGCAGTAAAATAGTCAACTTTAAAGGTTCGGAACTTGAAAACGACGGCCACCTAAATAGTATGAACTGCATCATGAGATAGAAGCGCTTAAATCAGGAGAAAATCGTATGTACGCGATGCGTGAAAATAGTCCCCGCCAAAGGTCCGACAGTAAGCATGCAGGAATAAATGCAATTTACAACACCCACCCCCTCCCAAACACTCCGGCAAAAACCACCCAAAACCCACAAACCCCCACAACCCGCCCCAACACCCTTGCAAACACCCACCCCAACAACCCACAACCACCAACCCCTCCAAACAAACCCCCACCTCCCCAACGACCCACCCCCTCACCAACCACTCTGCAATACCCACCCACCACCTCCTTAACACCCGCTACACCCAACCCCAATCCCCATACATGCACCCCCAATACCCCATAACATGCCTCCCCTTCCCCAACACTCCGCAACATCCATCCCCTCCACAACACCAAGCGACAACAACCCCCCCCATACCAACTTCCACACCACTCCCACCCCACAACACTCCCAACCCCCTCCACAACACCCCCTCCCTAACACAATGCCAACCCCCCCACCCCGTTCCCAACACAATTGGCAACACCAACAACCCCATGCCAAAACCCTGCCACACCCCCCACCCCCTCCCCAATTTGACCCCGCAATACTAACCCCCTCCCCAACACCCCTATGACATTAGTAGTTCTGTAGGCGAAGGGAAATTTTGCCTATCCGACACGTTACGTTTCAGAGATTACAACAATTTACGCATATTTAATAGCTCATTTGCATACCTAAGCCGCTGGCCGCAATATATCACGATATTTCAAATCGCAAAGCAGATGTGGCCCATTAATAGGCTTTCAAGCAGCCACAGGAAAGTTTGAGTATCCAATGTACAATGCAATAAAAATATTAGCAATTACGCTGATTTGGCATATTAATTAGCTCATTTGCATACTCAATTTGCCCAAAATACGCCCAAAATCAATCAGTCGAGAACCTCTTCAGCCCGCTTCCTTCCCCAAGTAACTCATTATAACGCGTTACGGACACTCCAGAAAACTTCTCCCAGGCCTTACAGGAAAATTTCATTAAATGATGCAAATGAGACTTAATTAGATATTTTGCCCCAAAATCTAATCAGGTCGAGAAATCATCAACCGCTTCTTGTCCCACCAAGTACATCATGTTGCCTTTACGAAACTCCAGATTAATGCTATCAACATGGGTGAAATTTATCACGGACGGAAGAAGGACGAACGGACGCTGCCATTTTATAGGTCCCCGTTCGAATCGTTCGGCGGGGGGGACGATAAAGCTGTCACGAAAAAAATTTGACAGGGTCCGCCGTATATGAGACAGCCCCATTTATGGAACTGTACTTAGGAAAACTAAGTCCTATGGAGATTTAAAAAAAAAAAATATTGAACTGAAAAAGTACGAAAGTAAAGTCAACTCTTTAAAGGACTCCTAAGGAAATTGTCCTTTTAGAGGCGCGGACTAGCAGCTAGAAAGCTAGAGATGTAATTGTACACAACGGCTTGAGTGTCCGAGGTCAACGGCTCTGTGATCAATACCATGACCAGACAACGTTATATGTCATGCTTAGGTCAATGGGTCGGCAACGGCTTGCTCGCTGATTGGAGCCATAGAGTGCCCTAGTAATTATTCTTTTACCGCTGAGTAAGTATCGATTCTATTGTTATCAAACTCCACAGGGCACTTAATCGTTACAAAAGAATTTTGGGGCCCCCCCCCCCCCCCCAAGATGTTTGTTGTTAAACGTTTATTGGTCTAATACTGGTACGACAAAGTTTATTCAATTTGTTGTCCTAATTAAGCGCTTCTTGAACATGAATACAATTAACAAAATCAAAATTCCACTAAATTTTCTCTGTATCGAAGATTATTTTCCATACGTAAATAGTATCCACCGCAGGGTGTGGGTTAACAGTACGAACATGCAATTTACACGTATTTCATCAGCGACATTTTCGTTTTTTGAAACTGTTGTCCAACTTCTGTGTTTGGTAACTTTGACTACATTCTAAACGCTGAAAAAATCAGATATTTGATATTATTAGTTTGTGAAAATTGTGAATTAGCCAATAACTTTATGAACGATTTTTTAATAAAACGTGAATGAAAGGATGGGAACACAAACCTTTTTTTAACAAAATGAATTTACAAATCCATAATAACCGGATTGTATTTCAAGTTTTTGACTCAGTTTATTTACAATGAATTTCGAACCCGGCTTTTAAAAAGGTTGAAAGAGGTGGAAAGTTTCCGGGGAATTTTGGAAACTTCCCCGGAAACTTCCGGGAATTTTGAAGAGCCGGGGACATAGGGGAATTTTCGGAAATTTTCAATTTGGCATTATTTATTAAGTTAAAAACATTTAAACATTTATCCCCAAGGAAAAATAAAAACCAGGTTTGTAGGCCTTCCTTTTCAATATTATGTACTGTTTTGTGCTGATAAGAATATGACCATCGGCTTATACAGGCCAATTTTTTAAAGGTATTCGGTCTAGGGCACTCGATAAAAAATCTAGCCAAAATTGTTGAGTCAAAATGCCGCATTCCCAAGTTCCACCTCAAAAAATGTTTGTAAAGGTCTTGTCGTTGGACTATGCCTGAAAATATTTGAAATACATTTTTGTGTAGGGACCTTTGAATTTGCATTTTATGAGGGGCAATTTTGGGCCTTCTCCAATAGACAATGATACAAATGGTCAGTTCAATTGGCTGAATTTACCACTGAAATGTTACTTGTTACAGAAAGCAGTCAAACCATTTAAAGTTAATTTTGAAGATTAAGTCTCACTAATCTAAGGGGTTAAACTCAAGGTGGGTGGTTAACAGAATACAAACTCACAAGTCCAGTGAGTATTAGCATAGAAAACAAAATTGACCCAAACATGTCTTGTTTTTGTAAAGAGTGGTGTTTATTTCTGTTTAAAACCTGGCTTGTTTGCTTGTGTTTTTCTGTAGCATTTCATTGGTGTACCTGTAGAGTAATATTCTACTCTGAACAAAAGGACCTATATTTAGTTGTATCATTCCAAAAAGATTGTTTTGAAAATTCCCGAAAATTTTCTAAAATTCCCATAAATTCCCGTTAATTCCCAAAATTCCATGGAAATTGTCGCTCTGAAAATTCCCGGGAAATTTGCAAACACACTTTAAAAAAACAACATAAAAGTGTAAAATTTCATGCAAGATTCACTTATATAGGGCCTATTACAATCACAATTGCTGTACATGTGTGGGCGGTCCACTGGAGCGAAAAATAGCCTGAAAAGAGGGTCTCTTTAGGCGGAACTACACATATTCTCCCAATGTGAGAGACCCCCCCCTCCCCCCGGGAGGCCTAACAGGTTCCTGTTGTATCGAGGAAACACAAAAATGCATAGATGTAATAAATCACAAATAACAGAGGTATAGTTTGGAAAGTATGGGGAAAAGAGTAGTTTGTCTTAGGCCTAATAAAACCACGCGATTAAGTTTTACAACGTTTTTGTTAGATAGGCCTATAAATAGGGATGTTGACAAGCAACACAAATTATTTTTTTTAAGCTATGGGGGAAGTTAAAATAAAATTGACAGCAAACAGAAGGTAAAGGAAGTATTGTATTTTTCTTCCATTACACGTATTTGATCCCAATCATTAATCATGCAGATCCACCGTATACATTTAATTCACTGTTAGTAAATGTTTTTAATTTACAGATTTGCTGCATTTTATTGCGGGTACAAACTGGCTTATTTTGTTGTCCCTTTTAAAACACGAAGTACACTGGACAACCAAAAAAAACACACCCTTCACTTCCAAAACTTGGAATAGCATGAAAAATTAATATATTAGTATGATTTTTAGACTGTTTTTAAAATCAGTAAAATTGTGGCAATTAATGGCAGTCCAGGAGGATCAGGGACGCCCAGTGAATTACCGTAAAATAAAATAAAGTGTAAACTCGTGTTTCATCTATTTGGCTGATTTATCGTTTACTGAAAAAAAATTATTGTGCCCTTGTTTCACTGCATATTTTATGCCCGAAAAGTATCTGAAATACCGCCCGTTTTACTTCCAAACTA
>JAMKCH010035664.1:0-28574 GCA_023653785.1 Ophioderma brevispina
GGGGGGGGGGTTTGTGGTGTTGCCTGTAGGTAGTTGTTTTTAACATCTTATCTTTGAACACAATTTAGGAAAAATTCAGACCACAAACCTTACCTATTAGGGTAAAGCAAGCTCTAATGTTGAGGTGCATTTGTGTGTGTGGTGGTGGTGGTTGGGGGGTTTTTTTTTAATTTCATGATTCATTTTACTATGTAAATGGGTACACCATAAAATTGCTCATCAGTAAATTTCATGTTATTGAGCTAAAACTTCACTTTTTAAGTTAAATTATACGTGTTTTTTCTGTCTTATTTTAGCCAAAATCCAGTAGGCCTAAAAAATTCAAATGTGGCTATACTTTAAATTCACCACACTGATTTCAACATTACAATGTCCTAGATGGTGCCGGGAATGTTGGTACTTACTTGTATCAATAGGAAGAGGAGAAACATAGCCATATCCATTGCTACCAAAAATAAAGTCTAGGGGTTCAGTATGAAAATCTATGGGAATTGCAAGCCCCATCCCCAGTTAAAAGTGTTACAAAAATAGCCTGGGTTAGGAAGAGGGTTAAGAAAACTAATTGTAGCACTGATATAAAAAACAAAGTCTCACATGAGGCAGGACTTTAATGCTCTAATCACAAACAAGAAAAACAAAGAGTAGCATTTATATAAAAACACATTATTACATGAGGCAGGATTTCAATGCTTCTAATCACATTCAAATTATATGGCTCCCCTAATGAAAAAAAAGTTTAAGTGGGTCTATTTACAAAGAATCTATTTTGTAACTAACCGAGTTTCGAACAATCTTTTACCCAGAAATAAGCATAGAGAGTTGCTGTGCAAGTACAGCCAACAAATACTTTGCACGAACTCGCTTTTTGTTTAAAAAATATTAAACTGTGAAAATCAATAAAAATAGTCTAAATATACAAACGTCCATTTGTGCTGGTAGGGAAAGTCATAAACGATGTGGCGATTCTGAGAATATACTACAGTTAAAGGGCAAAGAGGAGATTTCCCAACAGGTGTACCTAGGCACGGAGTTTTGCGCGATCGCGCAAAAAGCGCAAAAATAATCGCGAATTTGGGTCTATCACAGTTTGTTGGTCCATCGCGAATTTCACGCTTTGGTAAAAGAAACCTTTGTAATGTTAATTTGCCAATAAACAAAACACAAATTGATTATTAATCATTATATGCAAACGTCGGCAAAAATTTATGACTCACATACTTCCAATTAGGGCAAAATATAGTCCAAATGTATAAATAACTCCTAGCGTAGAACCCTACCTCTAACCTGATTAGTTGAACCGGATGACCCGACCTATTTTCCAGTATTTTTAAATTGAGCACGATTTGGTGTATCCCAAGCTATCAACGCCCGCGGTATCGGGTCTTGTTCATAATTGGCTTTATCCATGGGATAAAATCTTCGGAATTAAACAAATTCGGCCTTGGCCGCGGTAGGAAGGTATTTCCCGGACGGGAAATCGGTAGGGTTGCGGAAGACGGAAAAAAACAACTTCCCACACATTCAGGGGCAAGAGTGGAAAACCCCACACGATCACGTCATCGAGACCGGGGATTCCCCAATCCCACGTGCGAAAGTAAATTATTCTCGGGGAGGTTGCAAAAGGCCTCATCCCGAGGCAGAGGCCATCTACATTCTGATTAAAAATATTTTATTGGGTATAAGAAGGGAAAAAATAACGGGATAAAGATGTGCTTCTTGTAATTTTTAAGCCGAGAAAAAAGTAAGAAATAGGATGTCAAATTGGACGTTGAGCCATTGTTTTGACAAAGACCTTTTTAGTGTTCCTGGTTGACTAGTAGTACGTCCCCCTCGGCAAACATAAGGAAACGCATTTTCGCGATTTTTGACTTAACAAAATCGCGCATTTTCGCGCATTTTAAAATACGGGGCGCGCATTTTTTGCCGTTTTAAATCGCGCAAAACTCCGGTGCCTAGGTGTACCTAAAAAATCGAGAGCACGGATTTTTGCCCTGATATGTAAAGCTTTCATCCAAAAATATTCACCAACTGAAAGGCTTAAGCTGAGAAAAGTTTCCTGAGGTACAAAATTGTGAAAAATCAAATTTCGTATAGGAGCAATACAAAATTCAGCCTATGTGTTACATTGAATAAAAGCAAATCAAAATCACCTTTTTCCTCATTTTTGAGACATTTCTGTAGGCGAATACACGGGTAAGAAATTCTACTGAGCTGTCTAATCTATATGGAAATTACTATTATGACACGATATTTGGGTGCATTCAACATCTCTGTGGCCACCTTTAAAGGGAACTCAGAGATTTTGAAATATAACTTTTTGGTAGTCATTAAAAAATAGTCATCTAGAATGATGTCTCCATAAAATTGATAATTCCAAAGTTAGAGATGAATCGGATTTCTCGTTTCATGCAGTACGCAATTAGGCACAGTATAACAGTGCCATAGGGATACCGTTATAAACGCGTCATGATCTGACTTGCGTTTGGAGGACAAAATGAGTAACAATGAAGTTCAAGAAGCTTTGGATGAAACAAACTTTTGTAGGGGGAGTTTGGGCATAACAAGTTCATATTTTTATCCCATATTCCCTGGAATTTTTTAGTTTGAATTTTTTATCAAATAAAATAATTTTTTCACGCCTGCAGAAAATTAAGGAGTGTAGGGTAACATGTGCCAATTAATTTTTCTTAGATAAAGAGCATTCTGTTCAAACTGACTACCTTATGTTTTTGCTATTGCATTTCTGAACAAAATGACACAAAAATATATCTCTAGGGTATACTTTGTGAAATTATGGTCATTTGAAGTCCGAAAATGGGACAAAACCTCAATTTTGCGTACAATTTGTACCTCCAACGTACAATTTCAAGAAGCTCTAACCAAAAACAGGAGGTAGTTAGAACAAGGCAAACTATTTATTGTAAAGTAGGGAATAATTTAACATTAAATATAAGAAAATAACAACTGGTGCTTATTTTTTGTTGTAGATATGTCATTCCAAATAGACAAGTCAAAAGTTTGTCACTCAAAGGGCCAAATTTTGCCAAATTGGCCAAAAAATGGATTATATCTCAAAAGAATGTGTGATGTTTCACCATTTAAAGGGCCAAATCAGAAACTGCAGGTAATTTTACCCTAGAAAACATTACATTGATTAAATATTTTAGTTGTTTTCACATTCTAAATAATTTTTTCACACCAGTGTCCGCCAAATTGCAAGTCAAGATCTTGAATGCTGTCGTCCCATAACAAATTTCCGGATCAGAATTTTATAAAGAGCGTAGTAGTTCACACAGTGATTGGTATATGGAAAGCATTGTGTATTAGCCAAAAAACAACGATTTGTTTGAAAATTGAGTGCGCCCTCATTGGGAAATCGGAGTCAGCCCCTTATGATCAGTTTATTCAGTTACATATGCTTACCTCCTGAGAAAAAAAAGACATTTCAATTACTAAAGGTGTTTTCTTCTACGCTTGGGCACTTTCTTCTACTAAAAAAATTTAAAGGGCACTTGGCACATTTTCACAAAAATATATAATTTATTCAATTGCTCACAAATGATAGGTCTAGGCCATGGAAGAATAGATATTTTACACATAAAATTTACAACCCAAAAACAGATAAGGAATGAGTAAATGAGGCTAAGGCATTTCAAGGTATTTGTAGGCCAACTATAAGTTAGCCATAACTTTAAACAAACAAATGAGTCTGTTTACATGTACATGAATATCATAGACTTGTACTTACTGAATTAAACCACAAAGGTCACAGACCGATCCAAACAGGGTGCTGCTGTGGAAATCAACTCTGGGGTATGTTTCTTGTGTTAAACACCATTTGTGTCGTCTGCCTGAATAAATGTCGCTGGAGCAATACTATAAAATGGCTCTGCTTACCCATGGAAGCTGATTTGGTTCTAAATCATTTTCAGGTGAGACTTAATGTATATAAGCTTACAAAATAATGCAAAAATATAATTTTGAAAAATTGTGCGTGCGCCTATTTTCAATGTGCAGTGTCTCTTTAAATTGTCCATTTTCAAATGATTTTCAAAACAAGGCCAAATAAGAAATCAGTAAATTACAAAAATCAATTCTCTAAAGCACTACACTACGCAAGTCAGGGATGAGTGCCAAAATGGTGATTTTTAATCGCCATGACGTTATAAAAGAAATCAAATATATTTTAATATTAACAGTAAATAAAACAGTTAATGCACCAAGAGCTATCAAATTTAAGAGAACTCAATACATGCCCCTAAGTCAGAAAACTTGTTACTAAAATAGGGATCAATGTGAAAAAAAATTAAAATTATGCACAACATTTATTTCAAAAAATTCTCAACCCATTACTTTCATGACAAATATCAATAGCTACTGGCTCAACTACGACAGGGTACTCAACTATCCAACTATGGTGGATACCGCATTAAATTTCCCCCGTTTTCACAAATCCACATCTTGTCACTAACTGCGATCACATATCCTGTTATTTTGCAACAAATGTAATCTGTTTGGATTGCCCTTTTTTAAAGTAAATACAATTTTTGTTATTGAGTCTTTTGATCTCAGAATATAATAAGAGGTTTTTTATCAATCAGAAGCTACAAGGTTAAATCCAGGTCAGTTTTGAATCAATGATAGTTTGAAGGGTGTGCAACAGATTAATTTGAGTGCACAGGATGAATTTGCTAACCCATAATATTATAACACATGAATGCAACAATAATATGTCTAGCAACAAAAAAAATTCACAGTATTTTATAAAACAACCTTCGTTTACTGTTTCTTTCTCTTCCCCTAAATTTGTACGACCAGGAACAAGATAAAAATGCATTAAAATTGTAAAAATACATCATTACCTTCTCCCATAGATAAGCAGGCAGCTCTGGCTAATTTTTGATCCAACCAATTGAGGGATAAAAAATCAGTAAAGCCAGGGCTTTACTGGGTTGTGCCGGCCTTGCGCTTGGCTAGCTCAACGCAGGACGCCGATCACGCCCCCCCCCCCCCCCCCCCCCCCCCCCCCCCTCCACCTTTCTCATTGATTCTCATTATTCGCGTGTGGTCAGTGTGATAATATAACAATGTTAGCTGATTTAATTTTCAAAGTTATTATTTTACAATATTACTTGGGGATTCTTGATCACAAAGGACCATTCAAAAATAAAAAATCATATGTCGAAGCTTTCGGCTCAAAAAGAGATTTTCTTTTAAGCGCACACTTTATCTTTATTATGAATTATTTTGTAGAAATGTAATGATAAGAATAAAGTTACTAATAAAAAAAATATACCCTTCTCTGCCCTTCCACCCAGTTTCTCTGCTTGAATTATTAATCTTTTACCCCGGCCACACATATATGCTCTTTTTTACCACCACACCCAGCAGCACAACCACTAACTAATCTCTCCACCTATCGTATAATGCGTTAAATTTTGATCACACCATTTTCGCCCCTGTTCCACATTTTCATATGTTATAAAGGGACATTGCGTGATCCACAGCCTCGTTTACTCCCCAATACCCCCCCCGAATTACCTAAAAATGTGAGATTTTTATATCATCTTGAAACCGTAGCCTTAGTAACTCAGTGGATACTCGTGTAGCAAAATACAAGAAAATCTATTGAGTGTCTAGTTATATTGAAATTACTCTTATGACAGGCCGCCTGACAAATATATTTGCTAGCTTGCACGATCGGGGCAACCTTATAGAGAAAATCTTGCCCGAGACAGTGAAGAAAACATGCCCGAAAATTACAGCGATTCTCAGCGGAAAATGACTCCGCTACAGGACAGCCAATCCGCTTGGTCTGAACTGCTGTACCGCTGGAAACACTGATGATTACAAATGGTCCGGGGAAATTCCCCAAGCCAGTCTGGAGCCTTCAACTATACAGAATACTGATCTTTCATGACTTTCAGCTCATGCCACAGGTAATCACGTCACCCACGTGTAATTTCTGATCACAATTTGTCAATACCGGTTGATTCTCGAGATGCTAAACTGAAGTTCTAAATAATTTTTTTGTGTCAAACAATGATACGCACGGGGCCATCGCCGGGGTTTTCACGCGCGTCGGCCAGTTTGTACTTTTTTCAGCTAAAAATGACGTATTTTAGCAATACCAATATCATGATGATATATTTAGATGTTCAAATCTAATGTTAGTCGTGTCTGAAAGATTTTTTAAAATCATATTTAATTACCGTTTTGTTTATTTTTGTTTACTTTAATTAACATATGAATGGAAGCTATTCAAGCTATGTTCACATAGTTTGTTGTTGGGTTTGATCCATTTAATACATGGGGTGAGGTAATTGCTTTATGTAAATACTGAATCAGAAAAGAATTTTCAGTGCTTTTTTGGCGCGGAAAATCCCCAATTTTCAGTGCAAGAATCGCGCGTGGAAAGCTGGTTTTCTAAATGCCATCACCCGGACCATTATGAATCAATTTGGAGGTGAATAATTTTGCATTATGTTGGACTGTCCGGCGGAAAATCGTATTCGGCTTCCCTGGAAATTTACATTTTTTCCAGCCCTGTTTAAGATTGCGAAATAATATGTGGCGAGCCAAGATCATTGACCTGGGACCGGCTGGCTGGGAAAGCAATATCGACGCACATCACCTTGAGTCACTTGAGCTTTGTGAACATGGTGCAAGGGTGGCATTCCCAGCGGTCTGTCGACTGTTGTGGTATAAGATTAATCTTAATTTTTGTTGTTTCTTTATTCATGAAGACGTAAAGGAAAACTTGTAAAGAAATATGGTCTAGTAATTACTTTTTTTTCTGATTAAATATATGACTGATTGGGAGTAAGTCTAACCATAAACCATTAGCGGATATTTGGACCCGGATTTGACGTGCCCGAACGGGCAACGACACCCCAAAGTTTACTTGCCCGAAAATTTCTACGAGTCCGGGCTATCGGACAGCGATTTGGTCGGCGCCTGCTTATGACACAATATTTGGTGCCTCAAAAATCTCTGTTGCACCTTTAACCCTCGCGGCGGATGAAATGAGAGCAACAAAACGTGGTACCGGTCGGAAAATGTTTTTTGTTGCATCTCGGCCGTCAACAACTATTTTTGTCGTCGCAAATAGACTCTCATTGGCCCTCATTGCACTGGGCGGCTTAACCGGAAAATGACGCGATGTTCCCCTCAGGTGCATTTGGGCCGTCTTACGGAAAATGATGCGATGTTCCTCGTGCTTTGGGGCGTCATTCCCGGGAAATGATGGCGATCCTTTTACTCTGCATTTCGGACGGTTTTGCCCGCAGAAGGCGCAAGTGCTTTTCATCAGGCGGGTGACACTGTGTACAAATGCCCATCGACAATTTCGATTCGATGTTGATAGCGCCACCATGTCGAATAAAGCTATTTTTTTAATTATGGCATAACCGCATTCATTACGTAAACCGAGCTGACGTAGCATAATAGCGCCACGCCGACTAATGATGTAGCGTAATAGCGCTACTTCACGACTGGCGAACTATAAGCTACAAATTTTCCATGCAGATCAAAGTTGCCGTCCGCAATCCTATTATTTATTTATTTATTTACTCTCCTGTTTTTATGGCATTCGCACCGCGATGTTTCTCGTTCATCTGGGGGACGTCTTCCGGAAAATGGCGGCGATGTTTTCGTTCATCTGGGCCGTCTTCCCGGGAAAATACGCGATGTTTTGTTTTTTGTTTTAAAAAAAAACAAAATGGTTTTTTTTTCGTTGCCCTGGGCCGCTTCCGGAAATGACCGATGTTTTTCGTTACCATCTGGCCTTATTGACGGTGTGACGCTACTTGGATTCCTGTGCCCGGGAACAACGGCCGAGATGCAATGAAACGCAAAATTTGGCTCTCGTTGCATCTGGGCCGTTAAAAAAATAAAAATAGATTGCCACTCGTTGCATTTGGTTTGGGCCGTCGGTCGCAAAACGACCCGGTCGGGTTAGGGTTAAGTTTTAAATTCAAAATCAAAAGCCTGCAAACGATGGGTTTTGTCCAAGGGGTTGTTTCAAACCATAGTAAAACAAACTGCAAAACTGTCCTACACTCAGTAACAATAATTATTGTTTGCACAGGCCCTCACCACGTGGTTGAATCACATTTTATTGAAAATGCAAATGAGCTCATTAATATTCATACCTGTCCAAAAAGTATAAATCACATGACCTCATTGTCATGTTCTATCACTGCGCCACGTTAAAGTTCATTGACTAATCAGGTTTTAGTCGTAGGTGGATTTAAAAAAATTTTCAAATATGTAAATGAGCTCATTAATATTCCTACCTTCCAAAAGGTAACAGTCAATGACCTCATGTTCTATTCCCCCCCCCATACAACATAAGAAGTTTATTAAGTAATCGGTGTAGAGTCGTAAGATGGATTATGCTTTTTCTTTAAAAAATTCAAATGAGCTCATTAATATTCATACCTGTCCACAAGCATACAGCACTGACCTCATCCTTTTCCTATCATTAGCTGTTAGAATTTCATTGAGAATGCATGATCAGTGCAGCGCCTGTGTGGTCGCTCTCATTGGGTCTCTGCAAAACTTCTTGGTATTGTACCAGCTGTAACGTGTTTGCTTCTACAAACTTTATTATGGTGCAAATTATTGCAAATAAAAATCATAGATCCCTATGAGGTCTCACATTTCAGATTTGATGCTGCTATTTTCCATATTTTATTGGTTATTTGTCATCAAACTGAACAAACTACACCTATAGTGGATATACAGCACCAGGTTTTATACAGAAGCCAATGGACTTCCCCATCTTATTGATGCAAGATCGATTTCCTCGTGAAAGGCAATCATCCATACATCAGGTGATAAACTTTGATGAGCGTGAATTGGTGAAGTGGGCCATTAGCAGGTTGGAGTTTGACACATCTAATACTACCTCTCGACCTTCACTGGCCCTTTTGCATTGAAGTGCATACACTACTCTGCTTTACTTGCCTACATGGACTAAAACCTCACAGTAATTATACGGTTTGCCCTTTAAACTTTTGAAACCCTGTTAAAGTTAAATTCACTCAACTTACTTCAGCATCCAGTTCTGATAATATCATGCAGAGAGAACACGAAAACAGGTATGTAGGCATGCATCAAAAAGACGAAAACGTTGGCGCCAACGAGGTAGACGTGGAGGAGAGCCTCCGAAACAAAATTCTAATGAAACATCTGTCCGGCCCATCACCCTCAATGTGACTGCCCTCAGCAGCAGTAACGCAATGGTTTAAAAAGCCCACTCATGGGACAATTCAATTTCAGACCATTATCTTAGTGCAAGACTTTGGAATGCTCAGTCACTCAGAAATAACCAATTCGCTGTCACAGACTACCTGTTACAGGAAAGAGTTGACATTATGTCGTAATGGAAATCATGGGTGAATATCAATGATACTGTTATAATAGGCGCAATGCACACCACCAAGCTATGAGAGAGTTCTTGAATTTTCCACGTGGGACTAGTGATCATGGGGGGGATTGCATCATCTATAAACAGTCAATGAAATTTAAGGATTGATTTAAAATGTATTATGAGGTTACTAATTTTGGAAATATGCTAGTGTATTAGATCCTATCAATGATGTTCAATATGTAGTCATTATAAGACCGCCCCCGTTCGGCCAAAATGGTTTACTTCAATCTACTTTCCTAAATGAGTTTGAAAATTTTTGGGTGAATCAAGTTAATGCCTTAAAAAAGTTTGTCATATAGGCGATTCAATGATACATGTATGACATTGCCATTTAAATCTGAGGTCAGACGTTTGTTAACAAGTTGATATTAGGCGTTTCCAACAGCTGTTCCACTTGTCCAACCCATTCTTATGGTTATCCTAGCATCTTGTGATCTCGGGTTGATGATGTGATGATAACACTATCAAATGTGTTGGGTTCAAGATAATCAACTCTCTGGGCAACTAACAAAATTATTCATTTATGGTTCACCTTCGTCATGAATGTTGTAAAAAAACCTGTGTTAACAAAGGCAACTGTTACTCTTCGTAATTTTAAGGCAATCGATCATGTTTTGTACAAAGCTGAGTTATTGTGAACTTGATACTATGGATCTTGACAAACACACTTGATACGCTAATTGATCAATTCAATAGTAAAAATGTTTCTGTTTTGGATAAGCATGCACCCACAGAGAGTAAATCTCGTTCCATAAGGCCAAGATATCCTTGGTTTCTGAATCACTTCAATCAATGATCAAAAGACGGTTGGCGAAGGTATGAGAGGACGGTGGTGGAGAAAAAGGTTCTCATGAGACAAAAGGATGTTTGTTGATCAGAAAAACATTGTAAACCACCTCATTGGCATAGCTAAACAGAATATTATAAAGCCAAGCTGTATGCTATTAAGAATATGAAGAGTGTTTTCCAGACGGTAAATTCTCATGCTAAACAAAAACAATCAAATGCTTGCATACGCTTTTCAACAAAAGTGCTTTGCAATAAGTTTGTCATTTTTTACAGTGACAACCGTAAGAAAAATCCGTTAATAGTTTGGATGAGGAACAATCAGCACTGGTAATGTTATAAAACGATGTGAACATATTCTTAACAGGTGTACGAGTAGATTTCGACCAATTCAGTCAAGTCTCTGAAGAGGAGGTGCACAAAATTGATCACAAAATTCACCATCAAAACCTGTAAACTTGATTTTATCCGTCTGTTATTTGAACAGGACACCTGAATACTGAATGTTTTACTCCATTCTCACTCATGTCATTAACAGTTCACTGTATATGGTAGTTTCCCAAAGTCTATGGGTCGTGCTCTGATAACTCCAATTACTTAAAAAACAATCTTGAGACTGTAATGAATTTTCCAATTATTGGCCAGTTTCTAACATAGTTTTTCATCTCCAAGATAATTGAAAAAGCTGCCAGTAATCAGCTCAAAGAATACTTGTATCAGAACAATCTCATTGAAATGTATCAATCTGCCTATGTTTCCTGCAGAAGTAACTGAAACTGCCTCTTCTCAAAAGTGCCAAAGCGATATCGTGGCGGCTGTAGACAGGCAAGAGGTTACCTTTCTTGTATGTTACATGTCTGCCAGCATCGATACAATGGATCACGCTTTGCTGTTACAACGGTGCTGAATGTAACTTTGGCATAACTTGTATGGCTCTTCAATGGGTGAAATCTTATTTGAAAGTCGTTTGTGTATCAAGTCAATTGATTGATGTTTTTTCGATAGTGCATAAACTGATATGGTGTTCTTCAAGGGTCTGTATGGGGCCCGCTTGGTGTTTATTTTATATACATCGCATGTGGGCAAAGTAATACGTAGACATGAACTAAATTTCCAATTTTAGCCGACGATACACAAATATCACATTTCTTTTAACCCCAGACTACCAAATGCATGTCAAAATAGCACTTCATTAAATGGAATCCAGGGATCACTGAACTCAGCGACTGGATGACAAGATAACTAAAGCTCAATCATAGCAAGACTGAATTTTTATAGCTGGGAACACTCAAGGATAATAAACTCCAGCTGTGAAAAAATCACAGTTGCGTAATGACATTATTTAA
The DNA here is from genome assembly GCA_023653785.1 of Ophioderma brevispina. Lineage (NCBI taxonomy): Eukaryota > Metazoa > Echinodermata > Ophiuroidea > Amphilepidida > Ophiodermatidae > Ophioderma > Ophioderma brevispina. The sequence goes on from JAMKCH010035664.1 coordinate 11,569, forward strand.
ACAAGTACTTCTGTGCGCAACTTAGGAATAATTTTGATGATCACATGTCCATGACTCAACAAATCAACTCTCTTATTTCTGCTGTTAACTACCTTTTTTTTCCAGTTACGAAACATCCGTCGTATCGCCAAATATCTTGACCGGGACACAAAAGCATCATGTGGTTCGCAGTCCATTCTTTCTCGTGTAGACATGGTTAATGGCCCCTTTTATGGTCCAAATCCAGGCTCTCGACCGTCTTCAACCACTCCAAAAACAAAGTGTGAAACTCATTTTGTAATTGCAGGACGGCGTGATAGTCCATCCCCTCTCTTTCTTAAAATAATCTTCACTGAGTTGACCTTACGTGAGCGTATACTATATAAGATCTTTGTATGTTTCCAATGCCTACAGGAAGGATAGTGCTCCGAATACCTAGCAGATTTATTGCATATAAAGCAAATGTCCACACTGGTCCAGTCACACGGATCATCTAGGATTAGTTATAACACACTTCTTCCGTTCATGTTGGCAAAATCGTATTGGGGACAAACAATTTTATGTGTCTGCACCCTTACAGAGGGAACAGGCCCTCCCAAAAACATTCAGGGAGGCTTTTTTTGTTAATTTTTAGCTTCAAAAAGGGCTTTGACAGTCCCATTGTATCCTCATATTTAACTCTGTTTTGTTTTGTGTTAATCTTCGTTGGCGCTTTGATCATTTTTGGAAGGGCGCCTTATAAATGATGTTTATGTATTGTATGTATGTATGGTTAGGCTGTAGAGTGGATCTTGGGCTTGACAGTATTTAAGCAGTGGATATAAATTAGTCTATTGTAGCGGTTTTCATCACCAGCACTTGACATTTTTGAACTTTTTTTTTTAAATTGAAAACATAATTTTTTCCAATTAAAAAAAAAGTAATTCCTCAAATTTGGGGAAACAATCGTGATTTTGTTTTAAACCTCCATCAATAGTCCGTCTGTGTGTAATGATGTGATTTAAAGCAAGTGAGATTTATTCTTCATATTTGAATTTAAGTTTTACCAGGTGAGCCCTCACCTGGAAATAATAAAGTACAAATAAGATCTTTATGCATTAAAGTGTGATCTAATAACCATAAGACAACCAAATCTCACCAAATCCCACAGCACTGAGGTTAGGAAAAATGCACTAAGTCCATGATGTAGCAATGATGTCAGAAAACCAAGATCATATGGCACGAAATCGCTGGCCAGGGCCGCGACACCGTCAAAGCATGGTATCCGGGTCATGGGGACGGGGCCCAAAGGGCCTGGGTTTGAGTCCCACCCATCTTATTCCCCTCTTCCCTCATCCTTCAGTCCCTCCCAAGAGATAGGCGCGAGAAAACCGAGGTGGTGTTAGGGTTAAATCACAATGTTAAACACAAGAACAGCACATCAGAGTTCATTTCTTTTGAAAGCACTACATTGGGTTCGTTGTTGGCATTTGTGGAATCTTAACACATTGGTGATGACATTGCCAGTAGGCCTACAATTAAGGACAGGATGTAATTGTCATTGATCCATAAGCTCCTGTGTACGTAATATGATATTTTGTGAATAAAAAAAGTTGTTGTTGTTCCCAGGCCTAGTCTATTGTCTTGAAAGCAAACGTTAGGATTTTTTAGTATTATTTTGTTGAAATGATGAGTAATCTTGAGATCAGCATGCTGGAAAGTGGGAACTTGGGAACTTATTGCCGGACATTTTCCCTTTCGAGTAAGTATCAATATGTAAGAATCAAAGGAATTTGCAATCTGGGAGGGGCTTTTTTGAGTGTGTTCTGGGAAATTTGGCATTTTGTTACAGACCTGATATCTGTATTCCAGCATAATGCCAATTATACCAGTGTGCATTTTTTCACACTTGCCCGCAAACGGTTGCTTGCGCTAGTTCTGTGTTTGACCATTAACTTTACAACCAGCCTGCCAACACTGCCATTTACAGAACTAGAAATGGTCTCAACTAGAAAATGGTCATAGGATAGTGTTCCAGCCCTGGTACTAAAATCAGTATAATGCATTATGCCAACTGGTACTAATATAACAATTGTTTTCTAATCATAGTCCACCTGCGGCATTAGCATTTTTTCAATTTCAGCAATTCAGTGTGAGCACAAGATAGAGAATACAACCGTGCAATCTTGGTACTGTAACATCTGTGCTGTAGGACAGGGGGGGCGGGGGGGGCCATACATGTAGGCACTGCTAACTTTTGTGATCAATAGACACTAGAGAAAAGTTAAATGATTTCAATTCATTTTCTCTGAATGACTTTGAAGTAGCATTATTAATTTGGGGTATTATGTGTTTACTCTGAAAGCCATTACTGGAATGGCACAATCAGGAAATTTAATGGTTTGATACAATGGAAGTACATAAACTTTTGGCCCAGTAGATTTATTCAGTAGATTAAAGACAGAGTAGCAAAAACTTTCCATATCAATTAAACATATCAAACATACAGTACCAAGTGTTTATGGTTTTATGATTTTGAGTATATTTTATTTGACGTAGGAGCAAATCGTGGAGAAACCTATGGAATTTTGTCCCCCTTCTCGGCGGGACGACTTGGGTATTTTACCCCTCTGGATTGGCTGCCTGATATGGCACTGATCATGGAACATACCCTCCATCTAACAAAATAGGTGCATTCCCCCATATTGGACCTTGACCTTGGTGTGACCTTGACCTCATTACAAATTTGGTGGTCATGGGTAATTTCTACGCAATTGACCTCTAGATGACCTTTTGGGTCATTTCGTGTTGAAAACCTGCAAAGGTCAGACTGTCCTACCCCTACCTTCAATGCCAACTATCAACCCACACAGCCAAAGCAAACAGAAGGCATAGCTGGACAGACTCACACAGACCAGATCTTATGTTTCCATCGAAGAAGATGGTATAAAATCGGTATAGATAAAAGCCACTACATTGCAAGTTACCCTAGCATATGGTGTATTCTGTAGAAAAGCAAATGATTGGCAGAATATCCCCGTCATGCACAGAGTTGGGTGGTTGTTAATGTTGTAAGCCAGTGTGCAAAGTCCACTGGTGGTGCCAATGTATTGTAAGAATTAAAGGACATGGTATATGCCTACAGGAAATCCATTTTACATCATAAGCAGCTAGAAGAACAAAATTTTTTTGAGGGGAGGAAAGATCGAAAAAAGAAAAGGGGAGACAGGAGAAGGGAAATGGAGAAGGACCAGGGAGCGGAGAGGAAAAAGGGGGGGGGAAGAGGTAACAGGAGGTGGATAAACATGAAAAAGAGAGAAACAAAAAAATAGGAGAGGGGAGATAAAATAGGATCATAAAAAAGGCCATCAAAGGTAAGGGGGTCTTGTACTGTACATGCATTGACATGAAACGGACGTGGTTATTCAGGTAGCAATATATTATACACACACTCAGGGGTGTGTTGAGTGTAAGGGGGTGTTGGGAATGAAAGCATTGAAAACACTGTGCCAATAGGATTTGATACTTCATTGCCCCATAGTGACAAGCCTTGTTTTAATAAAAACCTGTTTCCTTGTAAGTTTCAAGTGGGTAATCTCGGTGCAATGGGGGGGACTGTGGCCAAATATTTAGAAATTCTATTTTGTTTGGAAAGAAACATAAAAGGTTTGAAGCATGAGTATGGTTGATGCCTGTAAATATATACTGTGGGTATATCATCTCTCTATATACGAGAGGGTTTTCCTATGACTCAAGAATGTAACACATAACATATTAAGTACTAACATTCCTGCTAAGCGATGGTTGTCTTTTTAAAAAGACTATTCTCGTTTAGTAGCTTATAGGACTCTGTCAATGCTATGACTTATTATCCTCAAGGCATATAGATAAACATAGTTTTTCAACCTGTAATCCCAATTTGAAAGTAAAATTTATCTCCTTTAATTTGAGAAAAATCCCTTATGAACTTTGATGCAAAAAAGTGCACAGAGTATTCATAAGATCCTGTATTTTAGTCAGAATGAGAGAAAATGCGTCAAGTATTTGTGAATAACAGATAAGCTCTCACATTGTGACAACTTGACTGCAGAACAGTTAATGCAATATGCTTTCAAAAGCGGTTTATACACACTACACGACATAGTAAGAGCGCAAGACACAGCATTATGTGCTTGCCCTACTTCCTATCCCAACAGTCACAGCAGGGAGTTTGCGTCTCACTTCTCCCTAGTGCTTTGCCAAATTGAGCTAATGCAGGGAAACGGCTGTGTTATAATGCATGGAACCATGCTGTGTTTACTGTAACACTCATCATTTTATTCATCTAGGGCTTCTCAAAGTGTCCTCGGATTTTTTTGACAGATTGCAAGCAAATCTGGGTAATGAAATGGTTATCTCTCTTGTATCTCCCCATCCCAACTCGTTAAAAAAAAACAATGTAAATGACAGCAGTGAACCAATGGTTACTATTCCATTCCATATTCAGAAAAATGATGGCCTCCCTTATTTTTCACTCATTTCAATGAATCAGATCAACATGACATGCACTTTACAGGTACCCGCATATGTCATCCAACATTGCACTTTCCATGAGCACTTTCCTGAACATCAAGAGGGGTTAACTAACTTAGTCTCGTGCTTGCAAAACTATGGATAGGCTTCCTGTTATATTATGTAAATTTAAATGACCCATGTGTTTCACTCAGAAGCAGTAGAAGTAGAGGTTCATATCTCCCTAAAAGGGCCTAACTTGTGTGTATGTGTGTGTCAACCTGACAAACACAATGACTTTTTCTGAAAACAGCAGACACACACGTCCGCGGTTAACAGATAGTGCCACAGCGTCCAAAAAACCTGTTACAAACCTTTGGGAAGTACGTCTACCCACTTCCACCGATGACCAAGGACATACAAACATAGGACCTGTTTTTACACCGCAAACCAGGTACAATTCAGTCAGGTTTCCTTTGAGGGGCCGTGGGCGTGTGGTATCCTGGTAACCATACTACCTGTCCCAGGGCCGAGTTGTCGGCGGCTAAACCGCCTCCCCCCATCGATCGCTAATTGAAATCTAATCGATTCTCTAAGGAAATCGAATCGATCTCTAATGAACTCTAATCGATTCTCTAATGAATCTGATGAGGAGGGTAGCTGGTTACCCTGGTATATGAAAAAGAAGATCTACCTACCAAGGGCGTCAGCTCTGGAGAGCTATTGTCGGCGGCCCATCCAGCAATGCTGCCTTGCATGGTGTGGGGCATGGTTGCCCAAGGCTAGGCCCACCACCGAAAACTGTGGATTGGCGTCAGGAAGGGCAATCAGTTCAATTATCTTTTTGCTCATAAATCCTCACAAAGCATTATTGCTGAGTGTTAGGTGACTCCGGCCACCCCGTTAGCGGGACAAACGGATTTTAAAACTTTGGTAAACTAACAACTAAACTAACCGAGGACATGCACACCTGAAAGTTATCCACTTACTCATTGGCTTAAACACAGAGATTTGACTTTTCACAGAGGACCTGGTACTAACTGTAGCCACCAAAGGGGGCCCCGGGAAGATGTGTGTGTGTTTGTACTGTTCATGCCAGCTGAAAATTATCTGTGCATTAATCACTTGTCCTCATAGAAAGTCGTTTCCCTAATCCAAATTTTAAGGTTTCTATATACCGTATTCGTTAGTCTGAATTAAAAGGAGTGAGGTTATGGTATTTACGGTTGGATTCGGGATTAGGATAATGATTAGAATTAGGGCTAGGATTAGAATTAGTCTTAGGGTAGTATTAGGGTTAGGTGTCGGGTTAGGAATTGATTTAGGATTCAGAGTTCGGTTAGGGTTCTGGTACTGGTGGTTGGTGTAGCTTTTTTTTTTTAGAGCAAGCACTGACCGTTTTACCGATTTGAAATAAATAAATAACTTTCAATAGGACTCTCAAACTTTTTTTTCTTCATTTACATTTATAAGGCATCCATTGTATAAAAGAACCTTCAATCATCAAGACTAGAGAATTGTTCCCCAAACTTTTCAACTGTTTTTATAAATATAGAATAATAATAAGCCTTTAGAATAAAGAATGATTCAGGAGCATGTTAAGTCAAAGCTGAAGCCTTTGACCCCCCCCGCCCTACATCTTGACGCCCCTACATCTTGAAAACAGCCTGCTGCTGCCTGGGAGGCCTTGAGGGAGATGACCGATAGAAGGCTACCCCACCTAAAGAATCAAAGGTGAAACAACTGAAGAGCGCCTTGACACATGGTTTCAGCACTTTAGTTCTCTACTTGGTAAACCAGTTCAGAATAACACTAACCTTGATGACCTTTCTTCAATCACAAGATAGCAGACACCCTCCCATCCAGACTGGACCTTTCACTATGGAGGAGCTTCAGATCTGCCTGAGAAACTGAAGAACACAAGAACCTGGTCCCGACAACATTCCTGCGGTATCTGGAAGAATCCACTATTCCATGATCAACTGTTTAGAATTTTGTAATAACCCCTACATGGGAAACAACACTGACCTTTTCAACTCCATTCATCATTCCTTACCAAAGAAAGGCGACTCCCAACAACCCCAAAACTACAGAGAATTACACTGTCACCACGGGCCTCTAAGATCTACAACTCCATGCTGCTCAACCGAATCACTCTCACATAGATCCCATTCTCAGACGGAACCAGAACGTTTTTCTCAAAGGCAGATCAACACTACCTCAATACTTGCCCTCAGAAGGATCATAGAAGAGTTTAGAAATTTCCAAAAGGAAAGCTTCAATTGTGTTTGTAGATTTTCCAAGGTTTTTGACAGTGTTAACAGGATGTAATCTGCATTCTCGCCAACTACGTGTCCCAGATGAACTTTCAAAGCAATGCGCATCATGTTGATAACCCATATGCTTTTGTCAGACCATGGATGGGCCCCCAAAGGAGTTCCTAACAACTACTGGAAATCCTCCAAGGAGATACTCTTGCTCCTATCTCTTTGTAGTCGTGGTTGATTAAAATCCTCAGACAGTCTTGACATCAGGAACGACAAGGACTCACCATCATACCCAAGCGTTCCAGACGTTACATGGGTCACATCTCACAGACCTTACTACGCAGATGTTTTGATCTAGCTCTAACAGCTGATCGATATGTGGTGCACAAGATCTACCTACAACACTTGAGAATGCTGCAGACAAAGGTCGGCCTACATCTAATTCAATAAGACTGAAATTTGACTGTCCAATGAGGAAAACGATCATCAACCTATCTGCCCAGCAGATGGGTAGCCAACTCAAAGGGTCAAGGACTTCAGGTATCTAGGTCCTATGTTGCCGACACAAGAGACTTCCTGTCCGCAAAAGGACAAGCTTGGAATGCCTGCAATAAACCTACACCACTTATTCATCTGGTATCGAGGGAAAAGGGTGTGGTGGGGGGGGGTCCATTCAACCAAGCTGAAATTCTTTAGAGGCTGTGTAGAGAGTATGCTGTTATATGGATCTGAGACCATGAAGAAAGAGCTACAGTATAGACTGGATGGCACCTACAACCAAGCTTCTTATGCGAGTACAAAACATCTCCTGGCGTGATGAGCCAATACCAAAGCACAGATATATGGAGATATCCCTCCAATTCCATCTTCGTTGCCCAACGCCGTGCACGATTTGCCGTCACTGTCATCGTGCCATTGACCAAGTAGTCTCGACTCACATATTTGGAAGTTCCCATGCCAAATAGGGGTCCGTCGCCTAAATACATTGACATGATTGCTTGGGACATCCAGCAGGATCCATCTTGACATCCCAACCTAATGACCAACAGGACATTTGGCACTACATGTGAACACATCTCGCTGCGGCCGTTAGATAATAAAAAAGAAGCTATTTTGGGATTATCAAACAAATTTTACCTTCAGACTATTGGACTGAACCCATAGAAACACGCTATCGATGTTAAATTTGATACAAAGTTGCCAGTGTTTGTGTGTATGTTGCTTGTGTGGGTGGTGGTGTGTGTGAGTGTTTATGAGCATACAAGCTGCACCTTTGTCTGTGTATTGACATATTGTGTAATTGTGTACACATGTGTGTAGTGTGTCACCCCCACCCCCACCCCCCATCATGGCTTAGGAAGGAGAAACACGTGAAGGCTCTATCAGTGGATCCGATCGAAAAAGTCATTTTAAATTTGCAGGAATAGCTTAAAATGTAGGGTAGTCTGTATAATTATCATAAGTTATTTTTTCACTGAAAAATGATAGAAAAGGAAGAAAACATCATCTTAAATTTTTTAATTATTGGAGGGAATTTTTTCAAGGTGTTCCTGGGAAATTTGGCATTTTTCCAGACCTGATATCTGTATTCCATGTCATAATTTGCATTATACCATTTGCATTTTTTTTTTCACTTGGGCCGCAACTGTAAGCTTTGGATAGTTCTGTGTTTGACCCTTAACTTTACAAACAAGTCCTGCCAACACTGCCCATTACATTAACTAGAAATGGTCATCACTAGAAAGTGTGTTCATCGATGCTAGTGTTCCAGCCCTGGTAGATGCAATTATGCCAATGGTACTAATATAACAATTTGTGTTTCTAATCCATAGTCCACCTGCGGCATATAGCATTGTTTCAATTTCAGCATTCAGTTGAGCACAAGATAGAGAATACAACCTTGCAATCTTGATACTGTAACAAGCTGGTGCTGTAGGACAGCATACATTAGGCACTGCCTACTTTTTTTGATCAAATAGATCACTAGAGAAAAGTTAAATCTTTGATTTCAGCCTTTTTTTCTGAAATGACTTTGAATTACATAATATTACTTTGGAGGTATTATGTTTTACTCTGAAAGCCATATACGATAATGCACGAATCAGAAATTGATGGGAATAACAATAAGGGAAGTACATAACTTTTTGGCTCAGTAGATTATTCAGTAGATAAAGACAGAGTAGCAAACTTTTCCATCAATTAAAAAATAATCAAAAATCATTGTACCAGGTTAGTGTTTTAGATTTTGAAGTATTAGTTTTTTTGACGTATTGAGGTCAAATCGGGTGGGACAACCTATGCAACTTTGCCCCCTCTCTGGCGGGACGACTTGGTATTTACCCCTCTGGATTGGCTGCCTTCCGATCAATGGCACTGATCATGGAACATATAATCACTAACAACTAGTGCATTCCCCCATATGGGATCTTGACCTATTGTGTTACCTTTGACCTCATACAATATTATGGTGATGGAACGCTCGTGTTTATAAATGCATTGAACCATGCTGTGTTTATACTGTAAACCACCATCATTTATATGCATCTAGGGCTTCATCAAAGTGATCATCTTGGAATTTTTTTGACATATGTGGCAAAGCAATCTGGTGTATAAATGGTTATCTCTCTTGTATCTCCCATCCAACTCGTTAAAAAAAACAATGGTAAAGACATCAGTTGAACCAAAATGTTAGCTTCTTACCATCCATATGTCAGAAAATGATGGCTCTCACTTATCTTTCAACTCCTTTCACATGATTCATATCTACACATGACATCACTTTACAGGTACGCCGCCTATGTCAATCCCCATTCACTTTCAGAGCAATTTCTGAGACTCAATGCGGGTAATTCAACTTATTCTCGGCTGCAACAACTATGGAATAGGCTTCCTGTTGATATTATTACTAATGACACCATGTGTTTCACTCATAGCAGAGTAATAAGACGTAGGGAGGGGGCCTATCTCCCTAAAAGCCAAGCTTGTTGTGTATGTGTGTGTCAAACTTGGCATACACCTGACTTTTTAGCTGAAAACAGCAGACCAAACACGTCCATGGTTAACAGATAGTGCCACAGCGTCAAAAAAACTTTTAAAACCTATTGGGAAAGGAAGTCGCTACCCACTCCACCGATGACCAAGACATACAAATCATATGACCTGTTTTACACAGCGAACGCAGGTCAGGTCAGGTCGATGTTTCCTTTTTGAGGGCCTGCTATTGGTACCTGGTAACAGTACTACCCTTTCCCAGGCCGAGTTTGTCGGTGGCTAAAAAACCGTCACGCCCGCCTCGAGTTCTCTAATTAAATCTAATCGATTCTCTAAGGAAAATCTGATGATGATGGTACTGGTGTTACCCTGGTATAATGAAAAAAGGATCTCCCTACAAGGGCTTCAGCTCCGGAGAGCTATTGGCGGCCCATCCCACATTCGGGCCTTGTATGATGGGCATTGTTGCCCAAGGGCTAGGCCCACCACCGAAAACTGTGGATTGGCGTCAGGAAGGGCATCCGGTCAATTATCTTTTTGCTCCAATAAATCCTCACAAATCAGTATTGCTGAGTGTGAGGTGTATCCGGCCATCCCCGTTAGCGGGGACAAAACCGGATTTAAAACTTTGGTATAACTAAAAAAACTAAACTAACCGAGGACATGCACACCTGAAAGTTATCCACCTAATCATTGGCTTAAACACAGAGATTTGACTTTTCACAGAGGACCGTGGACATAACTGTAGGCCACCAAATGCGGAAGGATGTGTGTGTGTTTGTACTGTTCATGCTCAGCTGAAAATATCTGTGCATTAATCACTTGTCTAATAGAAAGTCCTTTCCCTAATCCAAATTTTAAGGTTTCTATATACCGTATTCGTTAGTCTGAATTAAAAGAGGTGAGGTTATGGGTATTTACGGTTAGGATTCGGGATTAGGATTATGATTAGAATTAGGGCTTAGGATTAGAATTAGTCTTAGGGTTAGTATTAGGGTTAGGTCTTAGGGTTAGGATTGATTTAGGATTCAGAGTTCGGTTAGGGTTATGGTATGGTGGTGTTAGAGCTTTTTTATTTAGGCAAGCACTGACCGTTTTACCGATTTGAAATAAATAAATAACTTTCAATAGGACTCTCAAACCTTTTTTTCTTCATTTACATTTATAGGAATCCATTGTAATAAAAGAACCTTCAATATTCAAGACTAGAGAATTGTTCCCCAAACTTTTCAACTTTTTTATAAATATAGAATAATAATAAGCCTTTAGAATAAAGAAGCTATTTTGGGATTAATAAAAAACAAATTTTACCTTCAGACTATTGGACTGAACCCATAGAAACAAGCTATCGATTTAAAATTTGATACAAAGTTGCCAGTGTTTGTGTGTGTTTGTGAGCATACAAGCTGCACCTTTGTCTGTGTATGTGACATATTGTGTAATTTGTGTACACATGTGTGTAGTGTGTCACCCCCACCCCCACCCCCCATCATGGCTTAGGAAGGAGGAAACACTTGAAGGCTCTATCAGTGATCCGATCGAAAAAGTCATTTTAAATTTTGCAGGAATAGCTTTAAAATGTAGGGTAAGTCTGTATAATTATCATAAGTTATTTTTTTCAACTGAAAAATGATAGAAAAGGAAGAAAACAGCAGTATTCAAAGATAAGAATCTCCATTCATTTACATGTTGTTGTCCGTACGGACAGTTATGACTAAAATATCAAATTTTGTCCTTATTAGGCTGGTTTTGGTCGTAACACTTGTAGGGTATGATAGGACACCTATACTTGTTACAGAGATGTTGCAAAAATCTGATTTTTTTTTTTATGATTTTTTTATTTTCTGATTTAGCAAATCACTGATAGTGCCTTTAATGTCTTTGGTATCCAATGGCATCACAGCTAAAGGTTCTCTAATAAGGAACAATAGACTAAGACTCTAAGAGCAGGCAATTGAATGCACAACCTGCAAACATGCTGCAAATACCTATCACAAGCCTCTGGCACGTTTTACTCAAAATGGACAGATTCTTGAACTTCACCTGTCCCAGGTCTTATGAATATCATGTATCAGGTCAAGGACCATTAATATCCTTCCCAAAATATATCTAGGTCAACAAAAGCTCTGCGGTCAACAAGGAGGAGTTTGTTTTGGTCAAAGCATGTAACACAAGAAAGGATGTTTTTCACACTCCAGCCTAAGAAAATTGTTTGTTTGACATTACCTTATCCTACTACTAGGTCCATGAAGTATGATATAAATTCAAACAGAGTTTATACTTGTTGCAACATATAAATAGCACCCCGAGTAGTTTAAATTTAATTTTTTGTGAGGGATGTTACTTATTTTTAATGACACAATTGAAAGCCCATTGTGAAAAATTACCTCATAAAATGCATGCAACTACACACACACACACACACACACTACAGGAATCGGTTTTCCAATATTGTTGTATCCTTGTCGTAAATATTTTTATTTTTGGTTGAAATATCACAATATGCGGACAGACTACAACAATTTGCCGGCAGACAGTTGAGAGCCGCCGAGCCACAGGGATGCAAATTTAACAAGAACCACAGAATCAATTCTCCCAGTAATTCTTATAACATCAAGATAAGCTGAAAATCAATAATATTTGTATTAAGTGTTGTCATTTCAAGTAAATTTGATTCTCACAAACTCATACGAATTTGCATCCCTGAGCCGGTTGAGTGGGAGGAAGCCAGGGCCCCCAGCAACCCTCTGGTTACACCACTGATTAAAAACCACAATTATGGAAACCATATTATTAAAGCCAAAATTACAAAATGATTCTAAACCTACGAAGGCAAAATGATCACAAACCCTAGCCAAAAATTTTGTCACCCAATATTATCATAACCAATAAAAACTTGCTATCATAATTAATGCTGTTAAAGGTGAGTGACCCAATCGACAACCTAATCCCCCTACTTTACTCCATCAAAATTGAGATTTTGGTATCAAAAGAAAGTTCATATTTTTCTCATTACCCCAGTGAAATTTAGGCACAGGAAAGTACAATATCCAACCAATACCAAACATATAATATTATGAATACCCTTGTAAAAACAAATCTACATGTAATTATCTACTTGATTAATTAATAGCCTTACCTTGTAATGACAGGTTAAGAATTTCCCAGGCTGGAAATAATGACACCTTCCACAAACCATAGACTAGGCATACTAGCTTGGACACTGCTTTCAGTTTAGCCACAAATGCCCTGTGTGTAACCTTCCCTATATTACTGTATATACTACTTCTGATACAATGCACTGCTGCATACACACTTATGGTACAATATTTTCACAGGGTGATTTTTTCATGATTTTTACATTTGGAACACTTGTTGTGAATTTGCAATTTCTATCAGCTAAATATGCTGTTCTGGAGATCAAAAAATACTTTTTGCTTTTAAAATCACAATCTACCTTTTGCTCTTGAAAACTGTGAAAATTATTTTTTTTTTTAATATGTAAAATTATTACCCATTACACAGCAGTCTAAGCAATGAAAAGTACTGGCAGTCTCTAGTCAATTTAATTCAACATTGACATGCAAATTCAGCCAGAAAGATCACTCGAATTTGGGTTAACCTAGATAAGCATACATGGATCATGTTAGCAGCGAATGCAGGGATCAAATCAAAGTTCTCTGCATTAACCCTATAAATGCCCCGTCTGTTTCTAGGAGGGAGTGAAGGAATGAGGGAAGAGGGAAAAGAGCAAGTCAGAAATTTGGGTCGGTTCTTTAATCCCATGACTGGGGATAGCGCGCTACAACAGTATTAAAGGCCCAGCTAGCGATTTTGTGCCCATATGGGTCTTCGTTTGATGACACAATTGCTACATCCGGGACTTAGTGCCTTTGTTGGTCTTTGGTAATAGGGTTAGGGGATAGGAGGAAAGATTAACAAAATGTGGGGTGGACTACACAATTACTCAAATCTTTATTTTTGTTATCAAAACACCAGCCATTTCAGATTTTAGTTAACTAAAATGCATTTTTTTTAAATAATGAACTTGAGATTGTTCCATTTTTTTTAAAAAAGATTTATATGTTCATCACCATTTCAGTTGTTAACGGGCGTTTACATGCTCATTATTTCTTGTACATGACATACACATACATGTATGTATCTCTTTCGTGAACTGCTCCTACATGCAATCTGATAGGGGCAATTTTTGGTGGGTAAATAGGTATAATAGCAAATGTTAATTGTTAAAGTCATTATAAGCCACAAGAGAATAAAATGGTTTTGTATACTTTCTTTCAGGAAGTTTCTCTCCATTATTAATTTTGGTGAAGAAATGAATTAGTTATACAGACTTTTCAATTCTAAGTTGTGATTTCTATATGAAGGACTTCAATTTGACCTAGTAATTCATACAATGAATAGATATGGACAAGCATTAGGTATATGCAAAAACATCATTTGTTGAAAATTGAGTTGCTCATGGCTTGCCCTCCTGCTCATGGGGACGGTGCGCCGGGGACCCCCGGGGTTCGAATACCACCCAAGATGTGCAATCTTCTCAGATTCGGTCTTTTTACCCCTTCCCTTCCTCGAGGAGAACAGTGTAGAGTAAAGGCGACTCAGCTATTCGAAATATAAGGTTTTTTTGTGTGTGAATTAGAAATAGCCAATTATAGGACAAAAACTAAAAATACACGGTCCGCGACCGCTTGTGTCGCCTGCCATCGTGGTTAGGAATGATAGGCCCTAACATGACCTTTGACTTGATCTGGGACCTTGGACCTCATAAACAAATGAGGGTTTAATGTAAAATCCATAAACCAAGGTTGTTCCAATTGAACTCAACTTTCAAATGAGGTCAATTTTATATTTTCAGCCATCTTACACCTTGACCTTACATGACCTTTACCTGATGATGGTGACCTTTGACCTCATCAACAAATGAGGGATCCCCTGTTGCCCTAGGATTCAAGTTTGGTTCCAATTGAATTCAACTTTTCACATGAGGCAATTTTACATTCAGCCTATTTGACAATTGGACCTCACATGACCTTTGAACCCTTGGCATGTGACCTTGGACCCCGTCAATTTTTTTTTCAAAAAAAACAAGTGGGGGATGCATGTTGCACCTGTGACCAAGTTGGTTAAAATCCATCAGTATGCAGACATATACAGGCAAATGTTAACCCTTTTTCACAACAGACATCAACAACAACGACATCAACAACAACAGTGAGACAAAGTGGTCCTATGTGTTTCCTGCCTTAGGGCAGGCGACACAAAAATTAGTCACCTAAAATGCTTAATCCAAAGTTTGAGATGAACGGATTTTTCATTTCACGCAGTACAAATTATGTTAGCATAACAGTGCCTAGGATAAGGTATAGCATAAACAAATTTCCGGATCCGGGAATTTAAAAACAAAGTTGGGATTTCATATGAAGGATTTCATATTGAGCTTAGCTATTCACACAGTGATTATAATATATGGACAAGCACTATTATATGCCAAAAAATATGATTTGTTTGAAATTGAAAGGGCATCCTCGTCGGGAAATCTCTAAATCAGCCTTTAAGGTAGGTATCTAACAGGGTATTGTAGAACAAAACAAAATTTGCTGAATGAAAAGTAGCCAAAAACTGCTTAATTAGAGCAATTTTTTGCTAAATTGGCACATGTGCACAGGGCATCCATGCACACCCCTGGATACACCATTCCCCTAGCCATATTGAATGCCCACTACTTTAAAATTGTTAAGGCAGATTTTTTGTGTTCTAAATGTTGATATACAGGCATTTATTACGGTTTATAGACGCTAAATACAGGCACTATTTTTTTTAAGTGACAAAATAAAACTCTTATTGCCCAAAAGTCAGCAGCTATGAATTTTCATTGGTGTATCTTTAGAGCTTTATCAAATTATGATAGTGCAATAATTAAAACAATACTTTGAAAAATTATTGCTAATTTATTTTAGAATCATGAGGTGTGAAGGTGAAATAGTACCTTAAATTGATATTACACTGTCTATTTGGCTTATTACCAGGAGGAAAACCACCTCTTCAAGCATCTGATCTGTTACTAAGCTGAATCATCAGCTATAGGCAATTTATAAATCAAAGGCAAAATGCCTCTCTTTAACACTTAAGTGCTAAGGGGGCGGGGTCCCTCAGGACCCAAGACTTGTTTTATATGTTTTCTGCTACCTTTCCATGGACATTAAATTGACTTATTTTTTTGTAATGGTCAGGGACATTTCATACCTGCAACATTGGAAAGTCAAAAATCTTACTTAGGAAAGTGCAGAGGCGCACATGGGTAAGCACCCATGGATCAACAACATAGCCAAAAATGGGTCCACACGGGTCTGTCTCTGGGCCCTGATGGGGTACAGGAGCCTGCCTTAAGGGTGCCTGAAGGGCCAGGGGGGACTGACAAAGAGATGCATCTTTAGGGACACCAAAATTTGAACTTTTTTTTGACTTTTAGAAAATGTTTCTTTCAAAAAATTTAAAAATCTTATTTAGTAGATTTCTGCTGATCAAAAATCTTGGGAAATCTTACTAAATTAGGCACCAGAGTTTTTGTGCGATATTTAAAACGGCAACATGTCGGCCGTATTTGTCAAAAAGCGTTTCCTAATGTTTGCCCTGCTAATCAACCAGGAACATGAAAAAGTCTTTGCAAACACAATGCTCAAAATTCCAAAGTTGACTCCTATTTCCTTACTTGTTCTCGGCCTGAAAAATGTCAAGAAGCACATCATCTCTCACCTGTTATATTTCCCTTCTTATTCCAAATAAAAATCTTTTTAAACAGATGTAGATGGCACTGCCGCAGGGCTGAGGCCTTTGCACACATCCCCGAGTATTTACTTTCGCACTATGGGAATCCCAGTGGGGAATCCCCGGCCCCGGATGACGTGACATGTTTTCCACTCGTGCCCCTGAATGAAAGTGTACAAGTGTGTGCAAGTTGTTTGTTTCATTCTTCTGCATTCCCCTACAGCGGCCCCAGTACGATGGTTTATTTCCGAAGAGATTATCCATGATTAAACCAATTATGAACAAAGACCCGATTACAGGCGTGATGAGCTGTGATAGAATGCGTCAATTATTAGTGTTTTTTAAAGGCACTATAAGTGATTTGCTAAATAAGACAATCGAAAAAAATCATCAAAAATCAGTTTTTTGCATGTCGGTAACAAGTACAGGTACATGTATTTCCTAAATATCCTGCAAATGATAGGGCCAGAAGAAACCTAATAAGGACCAAAAATCGGATACTTAGTCATT